>PVJA010002826.1:0-101906 GCA_004027025.1 Myocastor coypus | reverse complement strand
GCACAATTCCCACTAATAGATGAGTGGGAGCAAAGCTCAAAGAGGCCAAGTGCCTTGGCCAAAGTCACAGAGCTAATGGTTGGGAGTGCCAGATTTGAAATCTAACCAGTTAGAACCCAGAGCTGATCTCTGTCTTGCCTCATACTGCCTACCTTGCCCTGGTAGCTCTGACTCTGATTCCTCTACTGTCACTCTTGCCTTTCACCTGCACATGGAGGGACACCCTTGCACCATGTGTCCTCAACTCTAGATTTGTTACCTACTTTTTCCTATGCTTATGTCTCTAACTCACTTGTAGCTTTATATAGCAGGTCTTGGGCCCTGTTGTCGGCTGACCTGCTTGTCCCTGGTTTTGCTCCCCAGCTTTCTGGCCTTGTTTGCCCTGGCTGATTCTCTATAACCATCACAGCCACTCTTCCCTCATTAGGAGACACCTGGCCCTCTTGTGTACATACTTCACTGAGACCTGGGATATGCCCAGTCCTGTTAGATTGGCCTAGAATTAAAGTGGAGAGCAAGCCTCACCCTGCAGACTCTACAGCTCAGCCACACCAAGCATTTTGTGGGTGTCCTTGTGGCAGGAGATAAGCTAGGATGGGGTGAGATACGCGCTGCCTCGGGCCCAGACTCCTTCACTGATAGGCAGAATGCAGAACTTGGAGATTCAGGAGAGATGTCAGCAAGCATATTCCAGTTGGTCCTGGAAACTGCAAAGAACCAGTATTGGGACAAGATGCTCAGGGTTCTGCTCTGCCCATGTATCAATTCTGCTGAGACCAGATGCATTTCAGAATCCAAAATTTCTCAGATTTTAGAAAGATAATATAATGCATATGTCATGTAGAGCTTCACAGTAGAGGGCAAAACCTTAGAGGATGGTAATAGACTATTTTTTGGTAGGAAAACATGTATCATGTATAGATTTTTTTTTTTTTTTTTTTTTTTGCGCAGAACCGGGGATTGAACTTGGGCCCTTAGTGCTTGCCAGCAAGTACTTATCCTACTGAGCTATCTCCCCAGCACAAGATTGGGATAAATGAAGACCATAACAATCTTTGGCCTTAATTTTGCAGTGGTCAGGGCTTGCTGCAATAGAGTGGTACAAAACAGTACTACAATGGTACCAAAGCTGGGTAGTTTTTGAACTTTCTGGATTTTGGAGTTGTAGATACAAGCTTCTAGCTCTGGTAAAACTTCAATCCATGTTATAATAAAAGCTTGAGCAAGCTTATTTTATTTCATTGTATATTATTTGCACAAGGTCTCAATATGTAGTCAGGCTGTCCTGGAACTCACTGTATATCCCTAGGCCTCGCATTCATGGTGATTGTCCTGCTTCAGCCTCCCACGGGCTGGGATTATGGGCACCCACAACCACATCTGGCTGCAAGCTGGATTTTTAAAAATTTTTTTCTATTTTTTTTTCTCGTTTCAGAACTTTTGTTTATTTATTTATTTATTTTCATGGCTGGCTCAGCCTGCCCTGAGGGCAGGGCTGGCGCAGCATGTGGTGCCAGGGATTGAACCACAGTCCCTGCAACTGCCCAAGCTTTCCTAAGCAGGCGCTTTAGACCACTAGCCATCCTGCCAGGCCCCTGCAAGCTGGACTTTATTTATTTATTTTTTTGTCTTTTTGAGACAGGGTCTCACTATGCAGTTCAGGGTGGCCTTGAGCTCACTTTTGTAGCCCAGGCTGGTCTCGATGAACTGGCATCGATCCTCCTGCCTCAGCCTCCCGAGTGCTGGGATTACCAGAGTCCGTCACCACGCCCAGCTCAAGCTGGATTTTAAACAAAGACATAGACACATTTCTTGGCTTGTCCCCACTGGGTATCAAAGGGAACCTCTGGCTGCTTGAGCACAGCTTGTCTCTCAGAACTGAGGTCCAGGGAACCAGCCTGTCTCTCTCAGACCCCAAAGTGCAACCTTCCACCGGGCCTCGGAGGACTCAAGGTCCATACAGCTGGTATTGGGGTGAACACTGCAAGTGATCACAGTCTGAGGAGTGGAGAGGGGACTGTATCAGACTCTGCAAGGCGTGGCCATCCCAGTGCCTAAACTTGGGCAGGTTTGCCAGAGGGTTGGGTGGGGGCCCACTCTCTGCTTTGCCTTAGGCACTGTGGTGGGGGCTATGTAGCAGTAGGTCTGAGGGGAGGACCAGGGCCCAGGAGAGTGACCTCATGGGATCAGGGACTGTGGCCTCTACAAGGAGCCTGCAGACTATACGTAGAAAGTGTGCACAGTGCTAAAGAGGAAGAATAAAGCGCCAACCACATAGGCCTGGGGGAACCTTAGCTACACAAATAGGAAAAGACAAAGAGTGAGCTGGGGCTGGCAACCAAGGAGGGCTTCCTGGATGAAGTAAATAAACATCACATGGAGGCTGCATGTAGCCTCAGAATCACCCTTCCCATTCTCTGCATTTGTGAGTCAGGCATTGAGAAGGAAGTGGCTGTAAAAGTTTCCAGGAGATTCATGAGGGATTTTGGAGCAGGACACAATATCTCAGGAAAGGTTTATGGCATGGAGAAAGGCACAGAGGTTGTACTCAATTAGATATAGCAGAAGAACAAGCAGAGGTCCTCTGCTACAGCCCTAGCTGGCACTGGTCCAAGGTAGGAAGCCATTCTGACTCTGCTTAGGAGGCTCCTGTTCTGTTCTGCAGGGAGCCTCTCCTGACTTCATTCCCCATAGTGTCATGCTGGGCTGCCACGGCCCTCCAGAAATGTTCAGAGGGTGATCCTTGACCAGGCTGGGAGGTACCTCCTCTCCCTGGAGCTATGGGAAGAGTGTGGAGGGCTGTGGGCCATCCCTGGGACCTACAGGAAGACAAACTGCACTCGCAGCCTGAGGTATCTCTGCTAGAGCCTGTGGCAACAGGTGAGCTGGCCTCATCCCCCAGCAAACACGCAGTGCTCAGAGGAGTCGTGATCAGGCTTAAACCCACGTTCCCTGTGTTCCAGTCAGCTTAGATATTTGGCATAGACTAGGCAGTGGCTTATTTTGTGTCCCTGAAGTGTTTTGTTGAGACCAAAAGCAGAAAATGATAGAAAGCCATCAGAAAACCTGGGCCATGTCCCAGCCCTGTCACGAAATCACCTTGGACAACGAATCTTGCATAAATGTCTAGGGCACAAGACAAATCAAAGCAGAGACCTGCCCATTTGGCAAACTTTTTGTCTTCTTTCTCTATTCTACCCCCAACAGTCTCTGAGACACTTCCCACGGGCAATCAAGGTGAAACCTCTCCTCCAGGATATCCTAATGGGTCTCTCCAGCCCTCAAATGGAATGCAGACCGGCACCTAGTCATTTAATTGGGGCGATACTTACATCCTAGTCTTATAGAAGTGGGGGAATCTCTCTACACAAGACTGACATTGGGGACCCCTCTCTCATCGCTGGGCTGTACTCCTTGGCTATGCATATCAGGGACAAAGTCTTCCTCTCTTGGCTTGAATATGAGCCTGAGCAGAAAGGAAAGGAACCAGAAGGAGGGAGGGAGGGAAGGGAAGCCTTTCCTCCACAGATGTTCAGCCAGTCAGGCTCTAAGTCTGGACACTGTTGGGAGGCAGAGAGTGTGAGCTGCTTGACTGTCACTGCCCACTCGGCTTGGAAGTGGCATCTCCTCGGCATCTCCTCGGCACCACCCTCAGCAGGCAGCCTGGAGGCACAGGAAGTGGAGCTGTTTCAGAGAGACAAAGCCCACAGATGACCCATCTCTTTTTTTCTCAGAGCAGGGACTGGGTGGAGGATGTGGCTGTGGGTTGAGCCTGAGGAGAAGGTGGTGGCCGGATCTAATCCTCAGGGTGAGATCATGGGATCCCGAGTGGAAGAGCTGGGTAAGGAAGGAAGACTTGGTCTGGGAAGTGGGCGGTGTAACTGGCTGGGGAAGTAGTGAGTGGCCTTTTCTGTCAGTGGATGTGGTGTGAAGCTGATGTTCTGTGACTACAAGTGAAAGAGCAGATGAGTGGAAGGAGCACGTGGCGAGAGTAGGAGGGAACACAAGTAGGAAACCATCACAGATCCCCTCAGCAGGCTCTACAGTAGGGCATCTTCGCAGGAGAGGGTTGTGGAGACACCCATGTAAAGAAGAAAAGGGTGCAAAGCCACGAGGTGATGTGTAGCCCAGCAGGGTAAACCTGGGCTTCCCTCAGCTGACGGGCTCCCCTTTCTGCAGGACTGGCCAGTGTCATGGCGCCTTCCCTGGTCAAAGAGGAGCTGCCCTTACTGAACTGCCCCATGTTTGGGAGGGGTTGAGTGTGGAGGTTGTGGGGGGCTCTTAGTGAGGCCAGAAAAGGTGGGCTCAGAGGCTGGAGATGAAAGCACAAAGGGAGCACTGACCATGAAAGTGGCCCCACAGCGGAAGCCTGTTATCAGGAGCATCTAATGAGGCTTTGCAGGGCTGAGGCCAAGGCCCCAGGCACTGTGAGGCCTTCCTGGTTCCCAGGCGGCTGCAGATGGTTGGCATAGGCCCTAGTGCCAGGCACTGCTCATGATCCTGCCAGCTAGGGGTCCAGACTTGCTGGCATTGCCTGGTGCCCTGAGAACCACCTTCCCTGTTCTATATACCTACCTTTCCCCATCCCAGGCTAGCTTCTGCCGGATGCACCAGACTCTTTGGTGCAGAAAAAGGGTGGAGCATGTCTGGAAGAACAGCCCAGGGCACAACTGGTGCACCATCCAAGCCTTCCCAGTCTGGCCTGGAGTGCTCCCCAGACCTTCTTTCTGCCTCCACTTCACCCTAGGCCTTTTGTTACCAGTGGAATGAGACCAGCCAGGTCAGGTGGTTACCTAGATGGTTCTGGGAGTCCAGCTACTGTCATTGCATAAAGAATCAAGCTGGTTCAAAATTTCCTTTTCTTCCCTCTCCTTGGGGCCTGACTTCAGCCATATTTCCTCCTGATTGCAAGCCACTACCTCTTCCTCCTCCCCCCTTTCTCCTTCTCTGCCTCCTTCACCTCCCTTCTTCATCTTTGAGACAGGGTCTCCTTATGTATTACAAGTAGACCTTGAATTCACTATGTAGCCCAGGCTATCCTTGAGTTGTGTATCCTTGAGTTGTGGGTGATCCTCCTGTCTCTTTCTTGAGTGATGGGATTACAGGTGTGTGCTACCATACCTGGCTTCTTGAAGGCAGGACTGTGTTCTTGCACCCAGGGCCTGACACATAGTAGGTGCTTAATAAGGACACTCATCTGGAGCTTATGATGTGCAGACACTAACTCACTTAATCCTGTCAATATCCTGCAAGGCAGACATTGCTATCATGTGCATTTGACAGATGAGAGACAAAGTACCTTGGCCAATAAGTAGCCCAGCTTGCAAGAGAAGGAGGTAGGATTTGAACTCAGGCAGACTGGTTCCATCATGCTTTCTCACAGACAATGTTTGTTTGTTAGATGGAGTGGACTCAAGGGTTCTATCCTGAGGTCACTTCTGAGTAAAAGGAAGATCTAAAACCAGCCTCCTTGGCCAGAGCAGCCTTGAGGTCCTACAGTGCTGGGTCCCCACATTCCAGCAGGTGTTGCACGATTGCTGGGGAGAGAGCTACATTTCTTGTAGGGGTTGGACAGCCCCTCGGCCTTGGCTATAGCAACAGAACAGTCTCCTGGGAGGTTTTCTTCAGCCCTGGGAGTAACTCCTTCTGCTTCTCCAAAGGTTGCTCTACGAGGCAGTCTTAGCCAAACCTGTGAGTGGGAAGAACATGAAAGGAAGAGGGGCAGGAAGGACCAGAGAAGAGAGAGAGAAGTGGGGGTGGTCTGTGTGCCTGTGGGAACCTGTGGCTTTTCTCATTAGAGGGTAGCACTGACTGGGGATGTCCTTGGGTCAAAGCCAGAAGGCATCTCATGGGGATAAGTCCTGGTTTATGCCCAACCTGACTCCAAAGGAGTGATGGTGCAGAGAGTAGAGGGGCACAACTAGAGGGGTAAGAGAGGGAAAAGGAGGCAGCTGGTCACAGGATGGGGCCACTGCTTTCTTAATGGGAAAGCAGAGGCTGGGGGTCAGCCTGGGGAGCTTAAGGAGGGGAGGAATGGGGAAGACCAGCAGGGACACAGCAGGTACAATCTAGAGGTTGCGTTCCCAGGTAGTCCAGAAGCACCCTGAGTCAGGCAGAAGCCCTAAGGTATTTCCATCCCTTACCCCTAGGACAAATTGACAAGCTCACAAATTGTGCACTGCTCTTTAGTTGAGAACACAGGCTACTTGTGTGGCTGACAGTATGACTGACCACAGGGTAGTGTCTTCTCCATTGCCTGATTCATAAGACTGATGAATTTGATGTCCTTCTTACCATTCTGGGGTGATGGAAATTTCTCAGACAGGCTTGGAGGGTGGGGTCCTCAGGTCTAGGTGGCTGGAGATAGATTTTTCCAGGGCAGGGAAAATGCCTGCTCTCCATAGAATGGGCTGGAACCTGACAGGTCCAGAATTCTTCTGGAATCTAGGAAGTGTCTTCCCTAGGGGATGCCATGGATGGGCATGCATGGAACTCACTAGCACTATTTTAGAAAATCAGTTGAATCCTGTTACTAAGCTGACTGTCATAGTATTATTTTTTCAAAGAAGTATGATCCCAAGCTGCAATACGGAAAACAAATAAAAGTGAAACTGGACCCTTGAAGTTTTCTCAGGCTGTCTTCCCTAGGCCTTTAGAGAGCTTTCAGACAGTACCAGGAAATCTTCTTTGAGAATAGCCCTGGACAGACCAGGGCCTAGCATGCCTTGAGTACTCTGCAGTTGACTGCCTTTCATGACCATTAATCACTACTAAGTGTCATTATCGCTAATAAAATTAACCGACTTTATACTGAGCCATCAATCTTGGGGTCTGCTACATGAAATTTTAAATCAGGTGCCTGTGTGTGCATGAGTGGAAGGTATTTTCACTGAGCCTGGCTTACAAGTATAGCCTAGGGAGCTGTGGTACTGTACAGCCTGCAAAAAGTTACAATCAAGGGCAGTGACCTCAGTTTGACAAATCAACTTTTAACCTTTGCTGTGCAGGCAGCAACTGTCTCAGGTAAGAACACAGGTAGTCCTCAGGAGAACTCTAGGACCAGTGCCTGAAATGTTTCCCAAATTCTCCCTTCTATTCTCACCATTCCTTTTCTCAGTACATTTGGTTCAACTCTTTGCCCCCCTCTTTGAGTCAGCTTCTTCTGTTTGTCTGCTGGGTTACAAGTGTACTCACCCAAACACAGACAGGTAGGGAAAATAACTGCATGCTCTATTAATTCAAATTCCAGATTTCCTGAGAAAAGACTGATTGGCCAAGCTCAGGTCATGTGATCATTATCAATTCAATCAACAGACTAGAACAACAAAGTCAAATGATATAAAATGGCCAATAAGCTGGGCGTGGTGGCTTACACCTGTAATTCCAGCACTTGGGAGGCTGAGGCAGGATGTGAGTTCGAGACCAGCCTGGGCTACAAAAGTGAGCTCAAGGCCAGCCTGAACTGAACATTGAGACCCTGTCTCAAAAAGACAAAAAAAAAAAAAAAATGGCCAATAGAGGTTACATGATAGTCATATAGACAGAAGAAATGGGTAGGCAGCAACACACAGCTCGGGCTCATAGTGATTCTCCTGTCTCAGTCTCCCCAGTGTTGGGATTACAGGCATGCACCACCACGTCAGTTTTGGTGACTGCACATAGTGCCCAGTACCGGGGTCGACATGGCAGGTAGTATGGGGAGAATGAACTTAGAACTTTGCATTTGCCTGACAGGCTTTTAGACCACTGAGCTATCTCCCCAGCCCAGCCGCAGTAATTCAAATGGGTCAGAAATAGCCACTGAAAAAGTGGTAGGAAGCCGGGCATGGTGGCGCACGCCTGTAATCCCAGCACTTGGGAGGCTGAGGCGGGAGGATCGGTGAGAGTTCTAGACCAGCCTGGGCTACAAAACTGAGCTCAAGACCAGCCTGAACTGTACAGCGAGACCCTGTCTCAAAAAGACAAAAAAAAAAAAAAAGTGGTAGGTACACACACACACACATACACACCCCACATTAATAAGTATGTTTTATAATATGACATAGAATATTTGTATAATGATAAACTAATTAGTGATATTGTTCTCTCTCTCTCTCTCTCTCTCTCTCTCTCTCTCTCTCTCTTTCTCTCTGTCTTTTTTTGGTGTGTGCATGGTACCTGGGATCAAACTCTGGACTTTGTACTTACCAGGCAGCAACCTTGTGCTTATGCCACTGAGCTACCTCCCTGACTCTTTTCTTGGTCTTTTTTAGACAGGGTCTTGTCATGCAGTTCAGGCTGGCCTTGAGCTCACTTTGTAGCCCAGGCTGTTTTGGGGGGTTTTTTTAGGATATATTTTATTTTTTTTTACAATAATTAATACATTGTATAATGTTGTCTTCATCATAGTTGTTCAGAGTACAAGATGCAGCAGCCATGATTTCTTGTCTAAACATCATTAGTACAGATCTTTCTTTTCATTGCACAAAGAGAAAGTAGGTGTATATATAGTTCAATAGTCCATAACAGTAGTGGATTATCAACTCATCTGGCATTATCAGAAGCTGTTGACTTGAGCCTTTTACAACTTAGCATATTAATATGCCTTTCCCTTTTCTGCCTTGTGGTTAGACTTTTCTGCTGGATGGTGAAGACCAAGATAAAGCAAGACCTATATTACCAAAAAAAAAAAAAAATATATATATATATATATATATATATATATATATAACTTTTGTATCTGACAAGGTCAGTCAGTTCCCCTCAGGATTTACCCTGAAACCATATACTGAGTTTTATAGAACTTTCGTCAGTGTCAGCCATCTGGATGAATCATGGCTATTGTTTGAGCATTTTGCTCTGTGGAAGTTTTGAGAGAATATTTTCTCTCTAGGTGACATTAGTTTTGAACTAGCAATGATACTCCTGTCTCAGCCTCCCAAGTGCTGGCATTACAGGGGTGTCCCACCATGCCTGGCTATATAATTATTTTTTTGAAATGGCATTTGTGACAGCATGGAAGTCATGAAGGATGGTCAGTCCCACAGGCTAAATTTCCCATCACTCCCTGGTTGTTTCCTGTTTTGTCAACCAGCTTTTATAAATAAGATCGTGATTTCCAGCAATAGAAATTATATGAGCAAAAGTTTCTCCTCATACCAGCCCCTGGTATGAGGACCCTTGAGTAGGCCAAAAGGCTGCTGTTCTCTTTGCTCCTGCATCCCTGAGCTGCCCTTCAGGCTGGAGACCAGTTAAGGTGAGGCCTTCTCAGCTGGAGCTGACCTCAGGTTCTGCTCCAGACCTGCCAAGGGTCAAGCTCTGAGGATTTCCTGCCAGGCTGCAGGGAGGGGTTTCAGTGCAGGCTTGGTGGACTGGAAATTTACCCATTTGCCCCCAGATCAATGATTAACAGGCCACTGCCCTCACCCTGTCTACATGGGGAGACCAGGGCCAGGCTGAGCCAAGAGGAGCCCGATAGCATCTGTCTCTGTTTGGAGGTTTCAGAGATACGCTCCACACTGGGGCAGCTGCACCTGATGGATTTGGAATCTACAGGAGCACCTGCAGCACAAGCAGGATCCACACCCTGCAGCGAGGCCTCCTACTTTGCCAGACAGAGGATGTGGCATCAGGCCAAATTTCTTGGCTAGGGCAGGTAACTCCAAACAGGAGAGCAGTATACCTGGCTCAGCTGAAAAGCTCTCCCTCATGGCTCAGGGCTTACCTGGGCCAGGAGCAAGTAGATGTGGCCAGTGCCATATGCAAACAGGAGCTCTGGGAGCTGTCGTCTGGTTCTACCTTTGTTCTTTATCCTGGCTGTGAGGCTGGCGAATTGCAGAAAGGTGCTGCTTCCTCCAGCCTGGGTCCCTACCCTCCAGGGTAGAAGGTATGAACATCTTGAACTATGTTTCATGTCACACAGCTTCTGGGAGGACAGAAAGTACCCGGATCCAAGATCCTGCCTTATTGCTTGTTGGTTGTATCTGTGCCATAAAACCTCTATGTCCTCATCTGGACAAAGGGAGATTCTGCCTAATTAGAGAGTAAGGCATCTAACAAGAGAACAGTTTGAGAAACTCCAACTAGCAGGAAAGGAAGCCAGCAAGTCCTGGGTGTTGTGGATTTTTCCTTTCCTGTAACCTTCATGGCAACCCTGAGAGGTAGGGTGGGTCCCTCTTTATACTTTGCAAAAGAGAAAGCCAAGACCTCAGGTTTTCACAGCTAGGAGCAATAGAGTTAGGTTTAGAATTTTCCAGTCTGAGTCTGGATTCAGTGGACTTTGGGTATAGAACAAAAATCTAGGATTCACCTTCATCCAACCATCTGTCAGGATGGCTTTTTTTCTTCCTCCTTCTCTCCTCTTTCCTTCCATCCATTTCTTTTCGCTTTCTTTCCATTCCTCAAGCATCTATTTGTTCCATGCACCAAATGGCCAGATGGCTGGAGATCTATTTGGATTCAGAAAACCAGCTCAGTTGGCCTATGATTACTTGCAGCAGCTTAACGCAAGGAAGAGAAGGCTCCCGGGGACTTTGACTGGTGTTTTCACTGAGTCCATGTCCCCTGTGCCTACCCTTTCTTAGGAAGGTTGCTGTCACAGACAACAGAGGTACACTGTGATGTTTCCCAGACTTCCTAGATTATAGCAGCAGTTATAGATCAGGCCAATAGAATCAGAATTGCCCAGTTTGGATCCTGGGAATCTATATATTTACTAAGCCCTCAGATGATTTTTCTAATTGGGGGACTTGGGGGAAAAGAATAGAAATTGAAACTTGGAAAATTTGAATTTAAGGTTCTGCACCAGTCCTTACTAGCACCTTGATCTCCTGTCCTGTATGACCACAACCCAAAAGACCAACAAAAGAAGATCCCAGGAGGTCCCTTCAACCCACCCTCATATTCTCACAGATTGTTATCTGTCAGGACTCCCAATGTCTTTCTTTTCTCATCTTCTCCAGCTTGACTGGGCGGGAGGTCCTCACGTCCTTCCCAGGGCTGGGCACTGAGGTGGCCCCAACACAGGGCAGTGCCCACCTGAAGCAGTGTGACCTGCTGAAGCTGTCCCGCCGGCAGAAACAGCTGTGCAGGCGAGAACCTGGCCTGGCTGAGACCCTGCGGGATGCAGCACACCTTAGCCTGATCGAGTGTCAGTTCCAGTTCCGGCAGGAGCGGTGGAATTGCAGCCTGGAGGGAAGGACTGGCCTGCTCAAGAGAGGTGAGAAGAGTGCTGGGTACATGGGGTGGGAGGGAGGAGGAGGAGGCCATATTTCACTCATTCCCTGGGCACAGCCTTAAGTGAGAAGAGTTTTGGGGATTTGTGAAGGTCTCTTGATGGCTGTTTGAGTTGAGGGGAACAGATGAACAAGGAAGACCCTGAAAGGAGGGGACACAGGCCACTCCTAGAGGAGCCCACAGATGAGCTTGAAGTCTCAGCAGTCTCCCTGAGCCTCCCATACTCACTGACGACGGTGTTCAGGAACTTGCAAGGATGGAGGCCACTAATAACTGGCCAAGATGCACAAGGCATCCTTTTGTTTTTCTGTTGCTTAAATTTATTGTCATTCCCTCCCCCTTCCTTTCCCCTGCCTCCCTTCCTGGTTCCTGGCTCCCTTCAGGTCTCCACCCACTCACCCACTGAGCAGAAATAGAGGCCAAATTATAGAAAGGACAGTGCTGAGCTTGACCCTCTGTGCTCAGAAAGTACACTGTCTAGAAGGGAAGAAAGCAGGTCATCATGTGACTCCAGAGCCAGGAGGAAAGTGCTGTAATGGGAGATTTCTACAAAAATACAGCAGCATGGACCGGTAAGATAGCTCAGTGGACTAAGCGCCTGCTTAGGCAAACACAGGGACCAGGGTTCCATTCCCAGCACCACATGCCATGCTGGACCTGCTCCTGGGCCTGCTGAGGCAACCACTGAGACTGAGACCAGGTATGGTGGCACACCCCTGTAATCCCAGTGCTGGGAGGCTAAGAACAGGAGGATCACTATGAGTCCGAGCTACATAGTGAGACCCTGTACCAAAAACATCTGAGATGAAAAAGAGAGAAGTACAAAAAATACGGTGGTAGCAACAGGGTCAGCCACCTGCCTTCTAGGCCAGCTTCTCTGCACAGCAGGAGAAAGTCTAGGCAGAGTGAGTGGCCTGCCTTCCTCTTACTGTTACCAGCACCCAGATGTTTAGAGAGCCCCACCCTGGCAGGGCAAGCATAGTATTGGTCCATGGAAAGGGCTGGGATGCACAGTGCAGGGCAGGTCAGGCAGCAAACTCCAGGCCACCCTGTCATTGGCCAGCTCCTCAGTGGATGCAGATAATGACATAAGTGAGACATTGGGAAGCACAGGGATCCCATGGTGCATCACTCAGGGGATCAGAAGCCTCAGAAATGCTTAATCTGACGTCACATATGTTCTTGGAATCAAGATGGCTCTTTGACTCCCGCTTGGCACCTCCCCAGGTGCCCGAGCCCCTTCTCTTTGCATCTTAGTTCTTGTTGTTGAAGTCTATGAGTGCTGTCCTACTGCCCCTGTGAATCTGGGCACGTACTCCTCAGTGAATTTGGAAGTTCCCTTGAGCCTGAACAGCAGGTGACTGGGAGGCTTATGCAGAGATGTGGATGTGGGCTGCAAGACCCTGATTTGGCTTACCTGATGCTCCCGACAGCCCTCCTAGCCTCAGACAGCCTCTGAACTGCCTCTTTCTCCCTGCTTGCACTCTGGTGCCTGGCACAGGTTTCAAGGAGACAGCCTTCCTGTATGCAATGTCTGCGGCTGCCCTCACCCATGCACTTGCCCGGGCCTGCAGTGCTGGGCGCATGGAGCGCTGCACCTGCGATGACTCCCCAGGCCTGGAAAGCCGGCAAGCTTGGCAGTGGGGTGTGTGTGGTGACAACCTCAGGTATAGCACCAAATTCCTGAGCAACTTCCTGGGACCCAAGAGAGGAAGCAAGGACCTGCGGGCTCGGGCTGATGCTCACAACACCCATGTGGGCATCAAGGTGAGCATGTCCTCTGGATACCCAAAACGCTGCCCCTGGGCAAGGTGCAGAGATGGGGAGCAATGTCTATAGGAGGCCAGCACCCCATATGAACGCATACACTCACTTCAGGATGAACTTTATTCCTTTAATTGACATGTGGGTATTTACTCGGGACCATTACTGTGTAAACATAGGTATGAGAAAATAGGAAAGGGACACGGCATCGCTCATGGCTGGGTAGCAGAAGGGTCAGGCTTGGGACGTGTTTAGAGAAGTGTCCATTCCAAGGGTGAAGCCAACATTGTTCAAACGACTTTGACCAACACAAGCTCTACCTGCCGGAATGTTTTGTACAGGAAGATGGAGGAGACCCAGAGAGGACAGGGACTTAACTGAGGTCACTGCTGAGGGCTTGTACTGGGCAAACTGCTAGTGATAAGTATGTGGATCTATTGGGGTACTCAGTGCTGCTGGAGATAAGTGGAGAGCTCTCTACAACTGAAGTGCATATGTAATCCTTTTTATTTTATTTTATTTTTTATTTTTATTTATTTACTTTTTATGGATTTGGTTGCTGTAGGATGTCACTGCACAGCTCAGACTTGTAGTAATCCTGATTTCACCTGCTTTCAGTCTCCCCAGTGCTGGGATTACAGGTGTGCACCACTAAACCTGGACTCTGCTGGCTCAGCCCGCACCGAGGTGGGGCTGGTGTGGCATGTGGTGCCACAGACTGTGGTCCTGTGCTTTTGCCTTTCATCTGCTGAGCTATCTCGCTAGCACCCCTTTTTATTTTCTTGAGACAGTCTTGCTAAGTTGCCTGAAGTGGCCTCACACTTGTGATCCTCCTGTCGCAGGCTCCCAAGCAGCTGGGCTTACAGCCACATGCTCCCCACCCTACTGAAAGTCTTTAGGAAATGGAATTCTGTGCCTTTGTGTCCTCACCACTGAGTCATGTAAATCATGGCTGCTGTGTTTGGTTGTGCAGGCTGTGTATTCCATGAGAACATATTCTCTCTGGGTCGCAGGAGGAGTGAGCTCTAACTCACACTGCCCTCACCACAGTGTGCACTGCCAAGAACGAGGGGAGCCTTTTACTGGTTTGCCTGAAGATGCCCCCTCTCGAGTCAGTTCAGGTCCTGTTGTTTCTCTCCCGTGACCCTTCTTGCTCACTTCTCATCCTCCTGACGGTCCTACGCATGTCAGCACTCTAACACGGATCTCTGACCAGGCCTCATCCACGTCTCTCTGCAGGCTGTGAAGAATGGCCTTAGAACCACCTGCAAATGCCACGGAGTATCAGGATCCTGTGCTGTACGCACCTGCTGGAAGCAGCTTGCCCCCTTCCGTGAGACAGGCCAGGTGCTGAAACTGCGCTATGACTCGGCTGTCAAGGTGTCCAGTGCCACCAATGAAGCTTTGGGCCACCTGGAGCTGTGGGCACCTGCCAAGCCAGGTGGCCCCACCAAAGGCCTGGCTCCACGACCTGGGGACCTGGTCTACATGGAAGACTCTCCCAGCTTCTGCCGGCCTAGCAAGTATTCCCCAGGCACAGCTGGACGAGTATGCTCTCGGGAGGCCAGCTGTAGCAGCCTGTGCTGTGGGCGTGGTTATGATACCCAGAGCCGCCTGGTGGCCTTCTCTTGCCACTGCCAGGTTCAGTGGTGCTGCTACGTGGAGTGCCAGCAGTGCGTGCAACAGGAACTTGTGTACACCTGTAAGCGCTAGGCACTAAACCATGAGCCAGCCCATGCTGCTGGGACCTTGATGGCCCCTTGGACAGGTACACACAATGTGCATGTGAATATTGATGGACATGCCATTCCTCACTTTTCAGTCCCTGCTCCATCCTTGATCAGCCTCTTGTCCCCACAACTCTCAGCAAACTGAAGCGAAGAGTCCTGCCCTGAGTCCAAGGGTCTCCAACCTTGTTGAAGACTTGGAATAGGAGGACAGACTGGGAAGGGGTGTGGAGGGAAATAAAGGAGACCTAGAGGAGAGCAGGAGTGAGATTGTGCAGGGAGAGAGGGTTGTCCTGCCATCTCCCATTCTTGGGATGGATGGCCTGGAGCCATCAAGCTGCTGGAAGAACGCACAAGAGATCAGGCCAGCTGGAAGCCTAGGTGGGCACCCAGCCAGGATGGGTCCATGCAGCTCTGCTCAGATTGCAGTGAGCTATGAGTGCCGTACACTCACACTATGCTGGTGGTGGTGCTAGGAGCTGTTTGGAGCAAGGGACTCTTTCTGGATTTAGTGGATCAAGTTAGATCCTTGCCCTCACATCTTACATCCTTGATTTTATTTTTTTCAAACCTAGCTGCACTGAGACCTTGTTCTTGTCCCCAAAGTGAATTTCTCACAGCTACCCAGCTCTATTTAATATTTAAGGCAGATAATGAAAGTGGAAGGCCAGTTGCCAGAGTAGGACTCACACAGTGTAACGGCAGTTGAGCAGGAAGACAGTGACTCCTCTCCATTTTCCTTGGTAGCCAGAGGAAACTTTGATGGCAGTCCAAACAAAGAGGGTGACCATCACCTGGTGCTAGCAGGGATGCAGCTGTGTTTCAGCTTGCACTGGGGTATGTTCTGGCCAAATCATGTGATTGTGGTCCACCTGGGCTGGGAGGCCCCCCAGCTGCGAATATTTGTGTTGCCAAAGGACCTTGGACTCATGATCTGTGGTTCTGGTTACATGTCTGTTCTCATGGCTGCTTGTCTAATTTGGGCTTTTGTCCTGGTAGTCTTTACTAAGTTTGGCTCCTTGGTGGTCTCTTTCTTTAGTAATGGGCTCTTACTTGGGCCCCTGCCTGGGGAATAGAAGTGACTTTGCTAATTTCTGTGACCCTCTGGACATTCCCAGTACCACCTTCCAAGGCCCCAAGTGGGAGGAGGAGAAAAGCTGAATCAGTTTATAAGTGTACACAGATGCCTGCTCCATTGGAACCACATAGAGGGTTTGTAGGGAGTAAAACACATCTCTGGCCCAGGGTGAAGCTCTTGCAGGGGTCAGTTTTTTGGAGCCTGTGTGCTTCCCAAGAGCAGGGCCTAAGGCCAGCAGGGAGGAAGTGACCTCCTTTTGGAAGCTTGTAGCTGCCTGGCTGGTCTGCCGCGCCCTCCTGTACGTTTCCTTTCTCCCTGAACCCGGGGCTGCTGACCCTCTGCTGAAACAGGAAACCCAGAATCAGCCAAGTGCACAGAACTCTTGGGAAATCCAGCTTCAGGAAGAAAGCCAGAGGCCCACCAGCCTGTGTGAGACCTTCACAGCCAGAGGAGCACTCTCTTTGGTGACCTGCAGCAGTCTGGGGATGCTGGGAGGACCTTGGATGGGGGAGGCACTGACGAGAAGCTGAACTGCCTTGACACCCCAGCTGGAATGATCCTGCTGACCCTGACAGCTGGGCCACCTCTTGGAAGAAGAAAGGAGGGCTGCAGACTGGTTTTTTAACTTTTATTCAACATCTCCTCTCTGTATGGAGACTAGTTCTCTGCCAGTGGGATCCATCTTGCTCCTCTGTGACTCCAGCACTGCTTCTGTCTTGGCTCAGCTCTGGTCTGCACCAGCAGGAGGAGGGACTTGGGAACTCTATGGCTATTAGGGCTGGGGTTGCAGGAGAATAAGGCGTAGACTCAGATGCCCAAGGTTGTAGCTGACCACTAACACTGACATTCCAGTCACTGACTCTTGGCTTGTGGGGGTCCTCTTGTCTAGCCCTCCCTGTTTTTCTTCTTGCTTCCAGCTCTTTAATCTCCCTGTTACCCCTAAAATGCCACCTTAGCACTTCTGGGGCTCCTCAGGACCAGAGTGATCAATAACCCTTCATTGTACAGCTTTAAGGGAAATGCTCACAGGGTATTTTTGTCTACCTCACATATATAGTTTTTAGGACTGAAGAATATTTATATAGCTAAGATATATGGGGAAGTATTTATGTTATTTATATAGCTTCTCTTTCACAGGCAGTACATGTGGAGTTTGTATTTCCCCGGAAGCCTTTTGTCTGGGGAAACACAGCCTGGCCTGCGCTAGATGCCAGGTGGCTGGAGGAGGTGGCATGAGCTCAGCATCCCACGATCCATCTAGGAACTGGCGGGCATGTGTCTCCTTTGGGATGTGCACTGCTGGCTTGATCCGGATCCTCCTGAAGTCTTTGTAGTCTGTTCCTCTGGGTCACAGGCCCACTTCTTTAGCTCTGGCAAAAAGATATTTTGCTTATAATAATAATGAAAATATTATTTGTACACCTGGCATTTGTAAAGCACTTTCCCTTTTTAGAAAATATTTTTATCTCTTTAATCACTTGATTTCTCCATTATTCTTGGGAGGTGGTTGGGGCTACATTACTTTACCTATCTTTGAGATGAAGCCCAGGGATGGAGGTCTGAGCTCAAAGTCACACAGCAGGGAGTTGTTCCATGAATATTTACCGGCTGTCTGCACAGACCTGGCACTGGGGGAGCTGACTTACCTTGAACCTGGGAGCCAAAGCCTAAACATTAGCCCAAGCCGAGAAACTCAGGAAAGTGGCTTCTTTCCTCATTGTGTGATTCCTGCCTTTTGAGTTGGACGGCATGTCAGTATTTCCAAATGGGGGACTAGAAGTACCTGAGGGGCCTGGAGAGAACCCATGGAAGTCATTCCAGGGGGTTCCCCCGTCACATTGCCCAAGAAAGCTGGGCTATGTCACTGGACCCCCTCCAGAGGAGTTTTATTTGAAAGTTTCCTTTTTAAAATATATTGTTACCCACTGGATTTCTGTTGGTTTTTCCACCCTTGGAAAATCAACCCCATCAATACTGTGGGTCTTCATTCCCATCTGGCTTCAGTAAGCCAGTGCATAGGACAGGATTCATTGTGTGTGTGTGTGTGTGTGTGTGTGTGTGTGTGTGTGTCCCCATCCAATTTACCAAATACCCTGCCTCAGCTCTCCACACTCATGAATGCTTTTGCAGAACTGTCATGGGCAGAGTCTGCCTCCTGCTCTAGTTAACCCCAGGTGCCCTGGACTTTTCTATTGCCTGGCAGACTGCTCGACAGACAGACCCATGCTAATCCTGAAGTTTATTTCTTGCTTTACAAAATTTCCTTTTTCCCAAAACCATGAACTTACATTGCTTTTTGTTCCAGCACACTTTAGAATTACAAAAGTAGTTGTCATTTGTTAAGTGCTCACTACATCCATCATTACTATTTGTGACATTCCTGTTGAGTACCAGGCACCCTCATGGGTGATGGGGTACAGCAATGTATAAGACAAAGTGGGGCTGACATCCTGGTGGTGGAAAAGACAGTTAACCAATAAAAACTACATGCCAGTTATTTGTACTTATTTCATGTTGATTTATTGCACTGACAGTGCATGATGGACAGTGCCACCTAGAATAGCTAAGGAAAGATAGGAAGTCTCCTAACTGCCACTAGCAAGAAGATGCACCAGGATTGGAACACAGGTCTCCTGGATTTTGAAGTGTGAGTTCTTTCCTCTGCACATTACTGTGCATCTCCAGGTGCAAGAAAGGCAGGGAGTAGTAATTCCACTCTGTAGGTTTTGGTTAAACAGAAGCCTAGAGAAAGGATGTAGTCTATCTCAGGTGGCACATAAGAGCAGATTGGAAGCTGGGTTTCACCAGGAATTGACAAGTATTTCTAGAGCCCTTATCCTGTGACCAGTAGTAGTGTAGGATGGGCGGAGGTAGGATGAGGCAAAGCAGAAGACTTCAGAGACTGGGGGTCTAACAGGAGAAACAAGGTGCATGACATGCAACTGTTTAGGCCATTTCCATGTCAACCTCCAGGTCCCTTCTGCTGCCACACTACTTTCCCAGCATACTTTGAGAAGCCTCAGCTTCTGGGGATCTGGGGCAAGGGACTCTTCTGAAAAAGGATATCAGAAAGTGCTTAGTTCTCAGTTCATACTTGCTCTATCCCCAGTTCTGTAGCCCTGCAGGAGGCCACAGTACCTTACTTAGGGTACTCAGGGAGGGAAACAGCCCAGGGGGTACCTTCTTTTCTCCTCTTCCTCCCAGTACTAACGTGTTTCTGGGGCCCAGTGTCCCTGGACCTGGACTCCAGCTGGTTCTGAGTGATGACAGACACTCAACTCCACCTTACCAAGGGATTTCTCATTTGCCTTCCCCCTTGAACCTCACATGGGGTACATCCTCTTCCTTTTTCACAGATGGGGGGGGCTGTGATATGGGATGGTTAGGTAAACAACTAAAGGCCACGCTACCAGCAAGCAGGCCCAAGTCTTCTTCCTCCCTTCTTCTCTCTACCTTACAACACTTTCAGCCTCTACCTCCCATTTGAGCTTTCCTGTTCCTGCCTATAAACCGGTTCTCAAACAGGCCCTCCGGCCTCCCCACCTTCAGCGGCTCGAGCTGCCACTCTTCTGGGGATTCAGGGCTTGTCGAGACAATCACTAGATTGTTTTCTACCCATGGTATGCCCCACTGAAAAGCATTAAGCCATATTTGCACACACAGTATCTCCATATTTATTTTGCTGAGCCACTTATGAGAACTCTGCAGACACTGGCAATTTAGTATTTAGCACAGAGCTCCTAAACACAAGAACATCCTGGAGTTTTAACACTGATGCAATTTCTGCAATACTTTCATACTTCCCCAATCTACTCTCAAAATGTACTTTATGACCTCGGCATAGTGCAACCCTAGCACCTGAGAGGCTGAGGCAGGAAGATCACTGCAAGTTAAGAGGCCAGCCTAGACTACATAATGAAGCTGTCTCAAAAAAAAAAAAAAAAAAAAAAAAAGTTTTTTAAAATGTGCTTTAGGATATTTTCCCCTTTGGTCCAGGGTCCATGCAAGGATCAGGTATTGCATTTAGGAGTCATGTCTCTGATATAGTCAAAGTAAACTCTCTTTAGTTCAATGATATTGGTAGTTGAGAGAGTGTGCAGCAGATGTCTTATAGAACGTCTTTCAACTGAGACTGGTCTGATTGCTTCCTAAAATTTCAAGAAGCTGCCTGTCCTCATCCATGCATATGACCAGGAACCACTGAATGTCACTTTATCCTCTCATTGGTGATCTTGATGTTATTGGTTAAGGTGGCTTCTGCCAGACTGTCCCATTGGAAAGTACCTTTCCCCTTTGTGGACCCATAACTCATCCCCTGGGTGGTGCTGTGAGACTGTAGGAATATCCAGTTGGGTAAATCCAATAGTTGCAGCATCTGCTGGTGACCCTTGCCTAAATCCATCCAAAGTGCTGATTCTCCAATTTCATCATCTCTTCTCTTTACTAATTGGCATTCTTCTATGGAGATGAGTTTTCTTTTCTTTTGTATCTCTGTGGAATTCTTTTGTATCTTCACAAACACTCTGCAGAGTAGGAATTTTGGCTCTAATGTTTGAAGACAAAGAAATTGAGATTCAGGGAGCTTAAAACACCTGCTGAGAGAGTGACAGAGCCAGGACTCAAGCTTGGGCCTCTCTCATGCCTTACCTGTGGCCCTCTGGAATCTTCTTCAAGTGCTAGTGTGCTTCTCTAGTGGTTTTGCTCTTAGCAAGGGTTGAGTAGACTTTTCCCAGTGGGATTCCTGGGCATGTGGTGAAAACATTGGAGGAAGGAGAGATTTTTCTGTCTTAAAAATCATGAGTCAGACTTGTTCTCCACCACCTCAAACTCACTTCTTTTCTCACCAGCCCCGAGGACCTCACCCTCCTGACCCTGTTTAGGGCTCTGTGGAGTGTGACTATGGTGACCCAAAGTCCTAGAGCTATTGAGATGGCCTTAAGATCAATTCTTCTGTACCTCAGACATCTGAAGACATATACATTATCTCCCCATGTACCCAATTTTCAGGTGGATGGGATGGCTGCCAGCTCAACACCTATCACAGCCTGCCGGGCCTGGCTCTAGGAAAGGGCTATAAAAGGCCAGAGCAAGATCCCAAAACATCGTGGGGACACTCACACAGGGGAAGGCAGGTAGGATCCTTTCCTTTAACTCCCTGTCCTTAGTTTATGCCGACTCTCCCTTGGGGTCCCGTCATGTAACTACTCATGCAGCCACATGATGGATCACTTAAAATGTGTTGGCCATGTGCCAGAGTGCTAGGATAGCACAGCAGTGAGACCCAGGCTGGCCTTCAGAGAGGTCACAGGCAAGAAAAGACGTCATGGAATGTAGGAACGCAGCACCCAGAGGTGTCACTCTGTGAGTCCAGTTCCTGGGGAATTCCTAGGTAAGGCTATTTCCTTATTAATTAATCAGGGTGGCAGCTCCATGGGTGCATACAGCCAGATATCCATTCATGAAACAGAACCCAGACTAGTTCTGTGTCCAGTCCAGGCCCCAGAAAATAACTAGATTGTAGGTCCAAAAGCTCTTCCTGTTTCTTCCCTAGGAGGGAAGGGTAGGGTCTTATAAGGCCTGGGGACACAAGCAGGGGGCCAGGGAGGAGCCAGAATTCAGCAGGGCTGGGGCACTCCTTCATCCTGAGGCTCACCTTCCTTTTTTCACCCCTGGCCTCTGCCTTTCTCTCCTGCATACCTGTAGAGCAGGGGCTGGCTGTGTCTTGGGTGTCTTGTTGCCCCACTCCCATCCCCAGTCCCCAGGGGCAATGGGGCCCGCATTCCTCCCTAGCTCTCTTAGGTCCATTAGTGTGTTTATGCTAGAGCCACTCAGGGAAGCCATGCTGGACCCCCCACCAGCCCCACACGGAGGGCGGCCAGTTGGGTGAAGGAGGCCAGTCAGAGAAATAGCAGACCTGACCCATGGTCTGAATTCCTGCCCCCCTAGCCGGAACAAGTCCAGGGTGGCCAAAGCCTGGGGAGCAGAGGTAGTCCCAGCCACCACCCCTTCCTGCCTGGCCCCTCCTGCAGTTGACAGCCTCTAATCTCAGCTGTCTTCATGCAGCCAGCCCCCATGCCTGGGGTCACCTGACACGGACACATTTTAATTCACAAACTGATTTCTGCTTGTTGGCAACATGTCATTTCTGAAATTGCTTTCTCTGCCCAGAGGCAGAAGATGTCAGAGTGTGCAGGTGTGGCAGTGGCGCCGCCCCCACCCCACCCCCACCCCCAAGTTCAGGAAGGATTAAGGGGTGTGGGGGGCACACATGAGCTCCTCAAACTCTGCTTCTCATGTTTCCCTAAGGGCTGGAGGCCAGGGTTGGGGGATGATGGGAACTGCCTCTGTTCTCTCTAGCTTGAACAGAGGCCTGAGGTTTGGTAAAAGAACTTGCTGCTGCTGCTGCTGCTGCTATTGACAATAGCAACAGAAGTTGCTCTGAGCACATTCAACATAGGTGCCAGGCACTCAGCAAAGTCCCTTTCTCATGCACTATTATTATTGAATGTGGTGATAATTCCCTAAATTGGTGTCATTCCTGTTTTCCTGCTGAGAAAACTGGGGATCCGAGAGGCTAGATAACTTACCAGAGGTCATATAGCAAGTAAAAGACTCAGCACAGTGATGGCAATAAGTGGAATGGGATATGGAATTTTGAGAAGAGATGAACCACAGAGCTGGGGAGTACTAGGGGCTGCCAATATCTCCAGTGACATTGGCTGACTCCTACAATATCCATGTGGACTGTGACTATGGTGACCAAAGTCAATATCCATACTGCAGCTCAAGTAGGTTTTTGGTCCTTCTTTCACCTTTCCTCAGCCTTTTGCCTACACCTCAATTAGCAATTGTCTCTCAGTACTTATATCCATTGTTTTCTGGATGAATAAATGGAAAGACAAATGTACAAATCAACCCTTGAGTCTTATTCTCCGTATTCTCTTTCCATCCTCATCTCCCTCTCCAGCAGTGTCTAGCTATAGCAGGCTTCCTGCTGCAGCTGACACCTCATCCCTTTTGGATGTGCTGACTCCTCGTTTTCCAAGCTCCTGCCCTTTTCTCTCCTCCCTTTCCTTCCCTTTATTATCATCTCCCTCGTACGGCTCCCAGGACCTCTGGCTGCCTGGACCACCAGGAATAAGGCAGTGTGGAGCCTGAACTGAAGCTTCCACATGAGGAACCAGAAGACCCTTTGGAAAGCAGCCTGCTGGGCCCCTGACAGAGAGGACACTTGGATCTTCTCCCAGCTCCACCTGCTCCCCCAGGGATGAGCTACAGCTTTCTACCTCTCCTTCTAGCTCTTCCAAGGATCCACAGCTCTGTCCATGGGGGTGGTAGTGGAGGGGGCCCTTCCCATCTTTCACAGGAATAAAGGGAGGCCTATGGGAATGGGTGCACAGATCAGTAGGAGCACCCTCAGCACTGCGTCACTGTGGTGCTGTTGCAATGGGGAGAAGGTTGGGAGATACAAGGAGACTTTTTGTGAGGTGATGTTCCATTTCCTGAACTGTAGCTCTTTCCTTAGTGGTGATTTATGAAAGGTACTATTTATGTTTCAGCTTAAAAATTATCCTAGATCCAGGTATGGTGGTGCATGCCTACAACTTGGCACTCAGGAGACTGAGGCAGGAGGATAGCTGTAAGTTTGAGACCAGCCTAGGCTACATAATGAGACCTTGTTGAAAAAGAAAAAAAAAGGGGGGGGTGGAGATAAGGGCAAGGTTCTCTTGCAACATGGAAGGGGTCCAGTGAAACAAGGGTGAGGGGTAAAGAAAGGGGGAAGGTGAAATAAGCAGAATAAAGAGACGTACCATATGCAGGCACCTAATAACATTAATGAATATAATCAGTATATATCATAACATGAGCTAAGATTGAGAGTGTCAACAAGAATCAAAGTCAGAAAGGGAATTAATGGGGAGAGGGAGGAGGGAAGAAAAGGGGAAGGGGTTAACAGAAGAAACAAGCTGTAGTTTATACACATACCCACTCCCCAAGATGACTGTAATATATGTTCTGGAAACATATATTAATAAAATTTTAAAAAATTAAGAGTTACTTGCAGAGCTAGATTGGTGAGATGAGCTTTAGGGGGCTTAGATTCAGTAGGCTCCAACATTACAAGCTTCACTGGTGGCCCACTGCAATTGCAGAACATTTGTGTATGCATCTGCTTCCTCTTAGTCCAAAGAGAAGAATTTTCTTTTCCTTTTTTTTTTTCTTTTCTTCTAAGCAACATTAATAGGGAGGTGGGTCATGCCCACACACTATACTCTGTAGAACTATCGTGAGGACAATATGCAATATGTCAACTTTCAAAAAAAGAAAGGGGAAAAGAAAAAAAAAGTAATGTTGATTTAATGTGTTAATGTTTAACTGTTTGATCAATCTTATATACCTATGTGTATTAATCTAAACTGATCTGATGATGAAAATATGTAATATAACCATTGTTAAATTTAAGCAATAAAAATATTAAATAAAAAAATTAAGAGTTACAAAATTACACTTGTAAAATGAAATTAGAATTCAGTTCACAGAGGATGGTCAAATTTCCAAAGGAGAGGCACATGGCTGTTAATAGAGTCCCCAGTGACCATGGCCTGGTAGCTACAGCCAAGCAGGCAAGTCACCTTTCTTCTTTATAGTTATCTCTCTAAATAGGTCTCGTGAATGGATCCATGAATGGACAGACAGCACACACAGCCCTGTGCTGTGCCCTAGGAATAAAGTAGTTAGTGAGGCAGGCACAGTCCCTGCTCCTGAAGGACAGAGACAGGCAGGCAAATCATCACTACTCAGTGTGATGAAACCGGCAACCTGCTCCTTGGGGCAGGAAAACTCAGTGGCTGGGGAGCCTGGGTGGGGAAGCAGAAGGACTTCTCAGTGTGTCCCCTTGTCATTGCTTTTGAACTCTGAACTGCGTGGATGTATTACACTCCCAAATAAATAGTTAAATAGAATAGAATGAAGATAAAGCTTGATGACTTTTATCAAAGGGAAGTTAAGGGTGCAGGAATTACAGTAGGGAGTAGGGTGTGGTAGGGACAAGAAGGGAGGAGGTCATGTCAAGGGATAATGAAACTAACCTTGCAGAGTTGCTGGGAGAATGAGAGAGCATCCCTAGAAAGCATCTTGCACCTATAGTAGAATGTGCTTCATGTATGATGGGCATTGCTGTTACTATTCCTCAATACTCTTTGCTGTCATTAGTGGGCCTAGAGAGAGGCAACCCTAATGTTGCCTCTGACTCCATTGCTGGTCTCTGGTAGGAGTCCTACAGTATCAGGAATGCCCAACTGTGCTGTAGCATCTTACAATTTCCACCAAGCTAACCCTAGGTACAGGGAGGTCGAGAAGGTTGAAGCCTGGGGTTCCTGTTCAGGGAGTCCATGCTTCTTCTATACAGTGCCCTAGCAAATGTGCGAGCGGAAATGACCACTGAGGGTCTGAGGGTCCATCTCTTATCATAGACCAAGAGAACTAAAAAAGTGTAGACCCTTCCCTCGCACAGGTCCAAGGCTACATAGTGTCCATAGCAATGTAAACCAAGCTCCTGACACTAGTGATGTGCCAGACATTCCACATGGCCTAACTCCTGTCCTCACAATGGCCAGAAGCAAGGCCCTGCAATCACTATTCCCATTGCATAAGCCCATTTTTATAGAAAATGAGGTATGGAAAGGTTCAGTGACCAAGGGCCCATGGTCAGGCTTCCACCCACTTGGCCTCTCTGGCACTTTCTGTTCTTGTGTTCTCATATCTGTACTTGCCTGCCCGGCTTTTCCTTCACTTCATACTCCCTCTAAGCCTACTGACTACAAGTAGGATGGGTCTGTGTCATAGTTTTTGAATGCTGATGTTCTGAAAATCCAATTTCCAGGTAGGCTAGCTGGTCAGAAGCTGACTGTGTGTAAATGCAGGACTGGGTGGGAGGGTGTCTCTTCCTTACAGGACACCCTCTGGATCAGGACCTCTGGGCTATGAACACATTCCCCAGCAGGAAGAGCTGGTGATTGCATCTCTTTTCTTCCTTCTCGGAAGGGAGTTGAAGTTTGTGTTTTAACTCACAGATCCATGCCAGCATTGGTAGGCACCAGCCTGGTAACAGTGGCCAAGGCTTCCAACCTCGTGGGCATGGCCTTCCTATGCTGATATGCAGCCCTGGCCCTTCTTTTATCTTGAAAGTGTTAACTGTATCCCACTGACTTCTAAGAAAGGCTTTCGTCTTCTAGAGAGCTAAAGGAAGCTTCTAGGAACAGCCAAGCGCCAGCCTTGCTGCCTGGGATTCTTTATTGATGGAACTCTGTGTGCCTTAATTCTTACACCAGCAGTAAAATGGGGATGGTGGCATTAACACCTACATTAAGAGCATTGCATTTCATAACCAAGGGCTTCCAAAGGTGCTTTGTGCAGCATGTGCTCTAAACAAGTATTAGCTGCTGTTGTCATTGCCACCATCGCTGTGATCACATAATGCCATTGCTGGCAGCCCCTCCCATTCGGCTCCACTTTGGAAGTCCTGCCCTACACAGGTCTGCGCCATGTCTCTTTGTCCTCCATTCCTCTTCTTTACTCCCCTTCCCTCCCACCCTATCCTCACTGCTCCTGCGGCCCTTTGCTGGCTAATAATACTGCTGTCAGTTCAGATTAGAGCCCATTACGTTCCTTCATCTCAGCTTAACATTTTTGTGGTTTCCCATCTCTGCCTGAAGTACTCCATGAAGGCCAAGGGCTGCCCAGCTGGAGGGTACTTCGGGAGGAAGAATGTGTGTCTGTGAGGTCCCCTTGTGGGCTTCTCTGGATTCCTGCTGATGAGAGGAGACAGATTTGAGGGGACAAAGAGGAATGGCCCTCCATGGCTCCTGCCATCAGGAGCTGACACCCTGAGAGCAGGGATCAGGGACTCTTGAATCTCTGCATCATTGTGGAATAGCCCAGTGTCACAGGACAGGCTATGCCCCAGTGGGAACTGTCTTTTGCTCTCTCTGTCTGGAAGGAGTCCCAGGGTTATAAAATTGTGCATCCAGTGAGATGCCTGGCAACAATACAGGGCTCAGGCCTAGAGCTGAGACATGTTCCCTGCAGCCACTGGCTGGTTTCTCTCAGTCAGACTCAGCCATGGTGACCCTTTGCAGATCTTGCCACAAAACCGCCTTCCCTAGGTTCAAGTTCTAAGGGGCTCACCAGCCCTGGGGTCCCTCAGGCACCCCGGATAAGGCTCACAGAAGAGGAAAAAGTGGGAGCAAGGAAAATGAGTGGGCCAGAGGACAGCGATCATGTTAATGAATGTTTCCAGCGGGTTCTTCCGCTGAGGATTTTGTGCCCTGATGAAGTCCCACCACAGCCCCCTGAGGTGCATACTCCTGCCACTATTTTACAGGAAAGGAAACTAAGGCACATAGAACTGCACTGCCTTGCCCAAGGCCACACAGCTAGGAGGGGAGAAAGCAAAGGACCCTTTATCCAATTCCTCCAACCTTCCCTGTCCCTGTTCATAAGTTCAGCCAGAAGGGTGTCAGTGTACCTGTAGGGATTTTCCCCACCAGAAGGTATGTCCCTGTCTCTAGCCTATCAGCCTTCCATTCAAAAAAGTCCCCACAGGGGAACTAATCTTATCCTGTCACCAAGACTGGTCTTTTGGGCCAGAAAATCATTCTCTGCAGGGGTTCAAGGTCCTCAGATGAAATGATTTTTGTTTCTGTTGGGGGAATAGGGGGGCCAGGGGTGGGTCTCACTATGTAGCATAGGCTGGCCTTGAACTCACTTTTGTAGCCCAGAGTGGCCTTGAACTCTGCAAGTCTCCTGAGTGCTAGAACTATAGCTGCCTATCACTACTCCTGCCTATTTTCTGTTTCTAGTAATGTGAATGCCAGCTTGCAGAGCTTCAAATCCCCTTTCACTGCCGGTGGCTGGATCTGTGACATGCTTGTTCAAAATCTTAGCTGTTCATTCCCAGCTCCTCAGCTCCCTACTATTCAGCCACTTCCCAGACCCATCTCTCTCTGCTTCTCAAGGTCCCTATTCCTGCCTATATGTGACATCTCGGTGTCTTTGTCTGTGTTAGTCCTGCCCAGAATAATTTTCTTCTCTTTGTCCACATAGTTCCTGCTCAGCCTTTGAGATTCAGTCATAGAAGATGTCTTACCTCCCCAAGACAGAATCACACCTTCATTTCTCTCTCTCTCTTTTTCTTTCTTTCTTTCTTTCTTTCTTTCTTTCTTTCTTTCTTTCTTTCTTTCTTTCTTTCTTTCTTTCTTCTTCTTTTTGCTTTCTTGCTTTCTTCTTTCTGTCTCTCTGTCTCTGTCTCTCTTTTTCTTCCTTTTTTATGTATTTAGCAAGGGTCTACAGGGTCTCACTACACAGGTAAGACTCCTAGTGACCCTCCTGTTTTCAGCCTCCCAAGCACTGGGATTATAAGCGCACTGCCATGCCAGTCTCAGTCAGCCTCTCCGCATGCCCCAGGGGTGGGGCCAACATGGCACACTGGGAATTGAATCCTGGTCCCAGCATTTGCTTAATTCATTGAGCTATCTGGCTGGCCCTGCCTTCCTGCCATCAGATTGGTTCTCCTTTATGTTTACACTAACCCACTGCATGGTAGGCACCTGTCCACCAATCTCCCTCTCAACTACCCCATTGGGCTGTGAATTCCCTGTCTACCAGGCCTGGCTCTCATCCATCTTAACTCCTAAAAAGTTCTTGTCTGTCTGCTCTTCCTCCTTCCCTTCATCTTCCCTTCTCTCTTCTCCTTTCAATATTTATGTTCAATAAGTACTTATTTAGTCTTGCTGTGGTAGGCCAGGTGCTAGGATTCAGGGATAAATAAAAGTTTTCATAGAATTTACAATCCAGTAGATGATATATGTAAGCAAATACATAATTAATCAAAAAATTGGAGAACTATAGGTTCTGGTCTATAGTTCTACAGTCTAGGACTCCTCGATTTCTTCTAGAAGAACCTGGTTATGAGAAACAGTTTACTGCCCATGTGACCAATGTAGTTTCAGTTTGGGGCCTTTATGGTTATTGTGGATGAAGGGTGTATGCCAGTGAGACAGTGTATGTGGGCAGGGTGGGTTAGGTTAGTGGGTCTTTGACTTAGGCAGGCCTTTATTAACATGTCATTTATGAACTCTCTTCATCATAAGGAGAGGTAACAACCATCAAATTCTGAGCTGAGACTGGAAGCCTAAAAAAACTAAACTGAAAAACCTCTGGTTTCTGTAGGCTTCTAGAGATTAGTATGACACCTAACAAGAGAAAGAAGCAAGGACCTCAATTCATTCTGCTGGCCAAAGGCAGATCCTTAGAAGAGATAAGCTGGTTATGCAGGAGCTGTGATTCCCTGGTAGGGCCGTGTGCCTCAAGCTTCAAGTGTCTCTGTGTAGGGAGAGATGGCTTAATAGACATCTTCATTAAGATGCAAACAAGACTCCTTAGTGCATCAGGACTAGCACAGCTGTGAGGCTCCACACCCCTTCCTTATGCTCAGCCTGTGGTCTTCACAAACCCAGTCCCAATCCATGCCTTCGTTTGACCTGATAAGACTATGATACCCACTTCTATGCACTCTCCATGATCAGTAAATTAGCTCCCAGGATTTGCAAAATGCCTACTATGCTTTCATAAGGGTCACACAACCAATATTCACTCATTGAATACTCAATATACCCAAAACACTACTGGCTTGCAGTGGCATAATGAAGTCACTCTGCCTCGACTGCTTTACATCCCTTACTCCAGTTCTTTAACCTGACTACTTTAAGTATAAAACTAAGCACTGAAGATGCACCCTATCCCCTCATGATAGCCTCACAGGACTGAACAGATAGTAGTGTGACTAAGGTCCTGCCCTTTTCTGGACCTTGGGCCCCTGCTCAGCAGGAACAAGGAGGGTCAGACTAACTGACCTTGGGTCCTTGCCAGACCTCATATACTTCCTGTACAGGTTCTACATACCAGGTCACTAGGTGATCTGCAGAAGCCACTAGGTCCCCCAGGACAGGTGCCCGGAAACCTACCAATTGGGTAATTAGGCTTGTACGACCCTGCATCTCTTGAGAGAGCAAATTTGGACTTCAGTTGCCCTCCCCACTGTGGCAGACAGAATGAATGGGCGCTGTGGGGGTCCCCTGGTGGAATGTAGCTGTGGCGGGCTCTGGGACAGAGAGCTCAGCAGAGAGATCTAAAGCTGCCGCAAGCCACCAGGTCTCCATGGGGCTGGCTGCTGGCCTCCCTTCTGTGGAATGACAAGCCCCACTCCCCCCACCTGGCGTTTAATCTTTAATGCAGCCCCAGGTGCCCTGGGGCAGGACCCATCAACCCACCCGCTCTGATAAAAGCGATAATTAGCTCTTTTTCAACTTTTCCCTTCTCCCCCCTCCATGCTGATGTGTGAGCATTGGGAGGATTCCAGCTAATGGACCTGCCTTCAGCCAATTCTAGGCCCATGCAGACCGGAATGTGCAGGGTCATTAGCTGGGCCTCCCGGGCAGGGACCTGTGCTCAGAATGCGCTGGCAGGCTGGACTAGGGTGTCCCAGCCACCGTAAGTGCCTGACCTCAGCAGAGCAGACCTGCCTGGACCTGTAGATCCCACCTTCCTCCATGGTAACCCTGTCCACACCTCCCAGCAGAGCCCACTGGGAGATGGCCTTAGGTTTCCACGGGGGCAAGAGGACACAGAGCCATCCATCCCCAGGCATCGCCCTGGTCTCAGGGCAGGGAGCCCAGCCTGGGTTCAGCCACCGGTCACTTCAGAGGCTGCTGGCTGGGATCTCCTGCCCCCACCCAATCAACGACTTATAATAACTAACTGGTACATGGAGCCTCCTCCCTTACAAACTACTCTCAAATACCTCAGCCAGAAAGGAGCTGCAGCCTGGGGCTTAACCACGCAAGGCTTGGGAACTGTGCTGCCCCAGTCAAACCACAGCTTCTTCATCTGTGTTACAAGTGGCTGAACCTCTCAATGCCACAAATAACTCCATCACACATGAGGCAAAGATGGTTGAAATTGTGCCTGTCTTGTGTGCTGTTGTGAGGAGTAAGTGAGCTGAGGCACCAAAATCCTCAGCAGAGTGCCCGGCCTGGCCGTTGCCATTAATACTGTCTTTGATTCTCTTGACAAGCCTTTGTTTTGCATTGGTTCAGATAGGTGGTGATTTCCCTAGATTTTATTATCTGAACAGTTGACTTATCCAGTCCTCAGTGTAGCTTTATATATAGGTCCTGTAATTCCCATTTTTCACAGAAGCAACTGATAAATCATAGGTACAGAAGTATGTTTTCTGCTTCTCCTAGATTCCTGCCTTATGAAGGCATCTTGTCCTAAGGAAGACTTGATTCAGATGTGGCTGCCTGAGGACAGGGGGCTGGGGAGAGAAGCTGAGCTTGATCTGAACTTGAGAGGTTGGAGCCTTGTGCTCGTAGGTTCTCAGAGAGGCCTCACAGAGACAGAAATGGCTCTATCTGGGGATGAAGAAAGGCTAAGTTGGTGCCTGACTCCATGAGTTGGTCAAGTTCCATCATGGTCACTTCTGTTCTGCCTGTTTGCCCTATGCTCAGATTACATGCTCCCTTCTGGTGACTTTTTTTCCCACTGTAGGGCGGCACTTGCTACTCAGTGTCCCATGTTCTTCTTGGAGTCCAGTGTCTAGTTTGGTATGGAAGTGTGCAAGACAGACATATAACACTGGCCTAGATATTTCCTTCCTACCTGTACCCAGGTCCAAGCCAGGAAAAGAAGTGTCCGGGACCACTACTTTTGGATCTTTGCAGATTCAAGTATAATGTTCCAGATTATAATTCTTGTAGAGGTTCCTGGGGGCACTGTAGAATACCCATGTGGTGATTGATGAGCCAGAGGAACTCACCAGATAAAGACAAAACAGAAAAGAGCTATGCTGAGTCTACTGGAATATGGGCAAGACTCAGGAACATGGGGCATACTCTGTCTTAGATTCCTCTTTTCTCTTCTTCCCAGTGGCAGATAGCTGAATTCATGTCCTAGGGTTACTAATACTCAAATGATCCAGAGACGGGTAATTCTTTAGTGGTTGTCTAGCACTAGGAAGAGAAGAGAATGGAAGTGATTAGGTATGAGTTACAAGGGAAGGTAATGAATTAGATAGTGGTCATGGTTGTACAACTCTGTGACTATAACACACTGAATTGTCTACTACACAACAGTGAACTTTATTGTGTGTCAGTTATATGTCAATAAAATAAAAACAGTGCTTGAAGCTATATTATATATGTAGATTGTTATCTCATATAATTCTTAAAGTGACCTCACATCGGAGGTAGGTAGAGGTCTAGTGGAGTGGTTAAGGGTGTTGGATTTCCAGTATGAAGTCACAATCTTAGCTTCTTCCCTGTCTAGTTGAGGGACCCTAAACAGTCATTCAACCTCCATGGGAGGCAGAGTCTTCCTCTGTGTGATCTGTGTGTTCGGCACACAGTGCAGAGTCTGGTGCCTTGGGTGTGTGTAGCGACAGTTATTACTAGATGTAATAGTAATCAGATAGCATTACTGTATCACAACCTCCATCCAACCATTGCTCCTTTTCAAGCCCTCTGGAAGTATAAGGAAGGCATATATGAGGAATAAGGAAAAGGGAGATCATGTATAAGACAGTCTAGAGTTGCTTCTCCAGGCCAATTCACTCCAGTATATTTGCTTTGAGGGACATGGCAGGGTGGCAAAGCCATGGTGCCGGCTAACTTCTAACAGGTATGTTGGAGGCAGATGGAGGCATTTTCCTTTACATCTCATCCCCAAAACATGATCTGAGCCAGTGATACAGATAATTTATTCAGAACTAGGGACATTGTCTACAAGCCGAGCTCTGGGCTCTGGGCTCTGTGACACAGTAGGGATCAAGGTAGTACAAAATCTTACTCTCAGTGGAGCTTAATCTTTGGGGAGATAGATAATAAATAAATCAACCACGAATAATAGATTTTCTAATCAACTATTCAGCAATGAAAATAAAAATGAAGCCGGGCGTGGTGGCGCACACCTGTAATCCCAGCACTCGGGAGGCTGAGGCAGGAGGATCGGTGTGAGTTCGAGACCAGCCTGGGCTACAAAAGTGAGCTCAAGGCCAGCCTGAACAGCATAGTGAGACCCTGTTTCAAAAAGACAAAAAAAAAAAAAAAAAAAAAAAAAAAAAAAAAAAAAAAAAAAAAAAAAAAAAAAAAAAAAAAAAAAAAAAAAAAAAAAAAAAAGAAAGAAAATAAAAATGAAAGGGTTACTCTGTACAGGTATCCAAGGAGTATATGTCTGAAAAGCTGGCTTTTGAGCTTTGAGGAAGAGGGAACCAGAGTGTGGATAAGCCAGCACAACTAAAGCACAGCAAGGCCAGTGTAGCTGAAGCAGGAGCTGCCAGGAAGCAATACAAGTAAGCCCCAGTGGTGGGCGAGGCCTGTTACAGGACCTATGGTTCTGAGAAGAGGCCTTCACTTTGGATCTAGTACAGAAGGCATCACGGGCAGATTCTCTAGGTTTTCTGTGCTGGCTCCCCAGTCATCTACATCTCATTATGGCTTCTTTTCACACTCAAGGCTACTGAGTGAGGGTCTAGTTATTTGTCACAAATCCTTTGGTTCCCTCCTGAGTGTCCAGCTGTCAGGTACTATCTTGGGACATTTACACAGGGACTGTTCCTACTACCTGATATAGATATCATCAGCTAAGCAGCTCTTGGAAACCTTTTCCTTCTGGGTAGGCCAATGGGGGAGGAGGAAACACTTAAGTTTGGGTGTCTTTTATCCTTGCCAAAGACAAGTCCAATCTTTGGTTGTAAATGGTGAATAAAGTATGAGAAATGGTGGCTCAGGGCTGCAAAGATAACTCAGCAGTCTAAGTGCCTGGTTGGCAAGCACAAAGACTCCTGCTGTACTGGCCCTGCTCCAGACTCGCCTAGTGTGGTGGCAGGAGAGGTGGTGCACACTTGTAATCTCAGTGCTGGGAGGCTGAGACAGGAGGATCACTATGAGTCCAAGTTGTATAGTAAGACCCTGTATCAAACACACAAGAATTTTTTAAAAAAGAAAAAAAGAAGGGAAATGATGGCTCATAGATATCTGCTTATATAAACTTTGTAGCAAATGGAATGGGGTGGGGAGTTGGGGCAGAGATTTTCCATTGTGCTGGAATTTATTTTCCTTGAAGATACAGAGTTCGCTGTAATGCAGTGATGTGTGTAGGACTGAGAGAAAGGAAATGCTATAGCCAGAAGTTTTCACTTGGCCAAGTTTTAACAACAAACAAGGAGTAGTTTGTGGCCAAGCAGTCAATTTAGGAGAAAGACAGAAGTGAGCTGGGAAAACTAAGGGTGGGTTTACCAGGCTGCATCTAGGGTGAGGGAAGAAACATAGCATACTCCATCTTTTGTTTTGTTGACCTCAAATACTGAGTAGCTAATCTAAAAGTTATCTCCCCTTTCTTGATAAAGAAAACCGTGGTTTTGATAAGTTATCTAACCTCCCTTAGGGAAAGTATCTCTGCCTCCATCTCAGAGGCAGATTCTGACCCACCTAAGCCAGCTGTGGTAAGAATTTTGCCCTTCTCAGAAATTAATTCGAGCACAAGCAGGTGATAGTGACAGGTGATAGGACACCTGAAGGGGAAGATATTCTAGATCATGGAAAAGATCTCTTAAGAAGGATCACAAGAAGAAATTATTCCTTACATGCCTCAGTTATTTACCAGTTAACCTGAAGTTTGTGGATGTTGACAGCCATACTGGTATCCTGAGATGACGTGGCCAGTACTTGGAGAATGGTGAGGCAGAAAGATTAAAACAAATCTAAGACCTCAATGATGCTATTGAGCTCCAGCTGACCTATAAAAATGCCTCCCTACCTCTGATCTTCTTGTTTTGTGAAATAATCTCATTTCCTTCTTATTTAAGCTACCTCAGATAGGGCTGAATAGTGCTATCTCTCTTACTGGAAAACAGTTGGAAAGAAAGACCACAGACTTCTTTTTATTGGATTTCCAGCCATCAACACCAAATCTGTCTCATTATGGTTACTCAACAGATGGATGGACAAATTGATGGACAGATAGATGAGTGGATGGAGCTCACTAATTCTTACAGCACCTTTGCCCAGCATCTGTTCTTCTGCTTCTCGTTGTACCCTTGATCAAGGTAAGAATGGACTAAAACTATTAAGTTCTTAACTCAGGAGATTTTCCTGATGCCTCCACATGGGCACAGGCCTAACTGTACTTGGAGCTTAGTGGAAAGATTGTGATTTACCAGAAAAGATCTTGGCAAAACCCCTTTGCCCAGGCTCTTCTACAGAACTCCACCTCTCCCTTGAGTAGTAAGGTCATTCTCATCTCCTTGGCCTCCTTCCCTGGAAGGATCTTTGCCTCTTAACATACAGAGCAGGAGCTGTCCAGATCCCACCATAAAGGAATCAGCTCTGGGATATTGGAGCAGGTGTCCATGTATTCCAAAGCCTGTTTTTAGTAGTAGAAACACAGCTAGTAGGCGCAGTGTTATCCTTTGTAAAGCCAGAGCCCAATTCTTTCTGTAGATGTCACACATTAATAAAGAACAAGCTCTGGTGTAGTATCTGTGGCTATGAGAGAGAAGGAAAACTATCCAGGGCAATGAATCCCATCATTCTCTATAGCCATTGTACCTCTAGATAGTGGGGCTTTGCAGCCTGGGATAGCTCATGCAAAGCTAAAATAGCCAGGTCTCCAAGTGGTTGCTTCATCCTGCAGGCCCTGTACTCTTTGAGAGCGAGAGAGAGAGAGAGAGAGAGAGAGAGAGAGAGAGAGAATGTGTGTGTGTGTGTGTGTGTGTGTGTGTGTGTGTGTGTGTGTGTGTAGGGGGAGGATTGAGTGCCTGTGAGCGCCCAGCTCTGCAGACTAGAATTCTCCAAGAGATCTGCTCCAGTGTGAAGGAAAGAGCACCCCGCCCTGCAATGACGGAGAGGCCAGGCCATCTTTCCACAGCATCTGGGAGGAATGGGCAGGGCCGGATGTGGGTTGCTGACCTTCTCCCTTCCTCTTGCAGAGGAAGCTCCTCCTGCGCCACCTTTGTGCTGCCACTGGGTGGTTACAGATCATTCCCTGCCTGTCGTTCCCTTCCTGAGCAGTGAGGAGCAGCTCCCAACCCAGCCCAGTCTTCACTCCCAAGAGACCCAACCCAGAAAGGTCCTCTAGGCCCTGGCCAAGGTCCAGGGTATGGGTGGGGTTGGAGAGAAGACCCAGGGGCCTAGTCAAGTCCTCCCTCAACCCATCCCCTTCTGGAGCGTGGCTACCTTGCTTTTCCCACAAGAAAACAGACACAGTGTCACCAAGTACTTTCCTTTTCTATTAGGCAAAACATCCCAAATCAGGCCAACAGATGGATAATGAACACCTCTGGCCTGAGAAGTTGGCAGATACGTTTTATTTACCAAAACACTCCTATAACACTGTTAGGTGCCCTAGGCAATCATCTTTCACAATGATTGGTGTATACATGGTCCTCAAACACCGCTTTTATTTTTGTGTCTGTGGAAGGCAGGGGTACATGTTACCTAAGAACATTAATGCTACAGCCTGAATTCAAATCTGAGTTCTAGGGCCCACTATTTGGGAGATAGCACAGTTACACAGTGGTTAAGTAATCAAGGTTATCTTATAAAGGTTCTTAGGAAAATGGGAAAGTAGAAGACAGAGGGGTAAATCCCATCTAACAGAGGCACTGGTTTATGCCTTGTCCTTCCAACCACATGATCTTATTTAGTCTTTACAAAATATTTGTCAGAAACCCGAAGGTCAGAGTAGTAAAGTAACTCCCCCAACAATGAATAACCAACTACTGACCAACCCGGTTTTTTCATAACAAGGCCAGATGGCTTTGCACTACACCAGGAATATGCTAGAAGCACTACCCAGTAAAGGAAAGGGGGTACCTCAGATAATTCAAGTAGCCTACTGAGGACAGTGTTCAGTGGGAGGCTGAGTTAGGGTTCAAACACAAATCTTTTTGATGCCTCTCTGAACAAATGCCAAAGCTTGGTACTGTTGATTCTACTGTTTTCAAGATGATAGGTGCCCTGTAGGTATCTCCTCAGAGAGAAAAAGATGAGAGAAGTCCATGTCCTGGCCTCACCTGGCAGACCATGGCAGTGAATGCATCATCCCTCCATGTATGTACTGTACCATGCTTTCCTTATACAGAGAAACTTATAGCAAAATTTGATTTTTAAATTAGGCACAGTGAGAGATGAAAAATAATAACTATAGCTCTAACAATATAATTTAGTAAAAGTGACTTAAAACATAAATTATATCTGATGCATGTGTGTGAATGTGCGCATGTGCGTGCGCATGCGTGCACTGTGGATTGAACTTAGGATCTTGCACTTGCCAAGTAGGCATGTAAGCTACTGAGCTGTCTCCCCAGCTCTGAAAAGTTTTGGCTATGGTTGACCTCAGGAAACTGGAATTTTGGCAAGTGAAGTGGCATAGAAGTGAAGACTAGTGCATTTGTAGAACTTGTGGGCTCTATGAGGTCAGGAGGGCAAGCCAGATGCAGGCGCTGGGCTCCATGGGGATTACAAAGTTTTGCCAGTCTGAGGGTCCTCCCTACTTTCCAGCCCCATCTCTTAGCATAAGCAAGGCTTGGAGACCTTCAGCGCGACTCAGATCCCCTGATTTAAATGAAAACAAGGTAATAAATGTGTGTGCTTCTCAAAATGTTGGCTTTTTGCTTAGAAAAAGGGACAGACAAAAATGTCTTGGATGGGAGTAGGTGGGTTTGGCCTCAGCACAGCAGGAGAGCAGGTATATGTGTGGGGAGCTCAGGACAGCAGCCCTGGGCTGCTAATCCTTACCACTGTGCATGTCCAGTGAACATGCTTGATTCTTGGAAGTAAGGTTTTGTGCGTAGTGTGCTACAGAAGATTCCTTTAAAAGCCAACCATCCTGCTGGGCTATGGCCCTACAGTTTGTAGATTCTTGATGGATGAGCTCGAATCTGCCTTGATTTCCCCCTTTCCTTCCTCTCCCCTGAATCTCAGGGGTCTCAGAGGGCTGGAGAACTGGGGACTTAATCTGTACATCAGTACATGCTGGCCTAGGTATTGGGATAGGAAGGCAGTACTCTGCCCTCCAGGAGCCTATAGTCTCCTGAGAAGACAAGGTATATTCTAGACCAGTTTTGTCCAATAGAAACATAGCATGAACAACAAAAATCGAGCCATACATTTTAATTTTTTTTTTGTCTTTTTGAAACAGGGTCTCACTATGCAGCTCAGGCTGGCCTTGAGCTCACTTTTGTAGCCCAGGCCAGTCTCGAACTCGCACCGATCCTCCTGCCTCAGCCTCCCGAGTGCTGGGATTACAGGTGTGTGCCACCACGCCCGGCCCTTTAATTTTAAATTTAAAAAGTCGTTAAAAAACGGGAAAAAACTGAGCCATTGAGATCCAAAGAGACAGTGCTGAGGTAAGTGAGAACTAGACAGGCACTGGGTAACTGCCTCAGTGAGTAAAACAAGTGAAAGTGGGCAAAAGGGATCTTAAAAAGCTGAGAGGCAAAAGTTTGCATTCTATGTGTAAATTTGCTGAGAGGAGCATGAGAAGAAGCACCCAGATGCTTCCCATAACTTCTCAGAGTTTTCTTAAAATGTTCAGAGTGGGGAATTGGTAGAACTCTCACTTCCCATGCAGGAGACCCGGGTTCAGTTCCTACATAATGTAATGCTGACTCTTTGTGCTAGGGATGTGACTCAGCAGTTGAGCTCTTACATTATAGGCATAAGGCCGTGAGTTCAGACCTCAGCACCACACATACACACACAAAGAAGTGCTCAGATAGATGGAAGAGCATGTCTGTAAATAGAAAGCGCATGGCAAAGGTGGACAAGGCTTGTTATGAATGAAAAAGGAAAACTTATATCCTATGTCATCTAAAAATCTCCACTGGTGATGCCACAGAGAAACTGGGAGAAATTTGTAATAATACTGTAGCAGATGACAATTACTTCACATAAGCGGCATCAGAAACAACTGAAGATGAAAAACTACCATCTCCAAATATAATTAATTTACATTAGCCTCCTTAGGAGGCTGCCAAGCAGAAGGAAAGTATGAAAAAGCCATCCCTGTATACCAAGCTAAAGGAAAACCTGATGCAGCAAAAAGGGAATTGTCAAGGCTGGAAAAAGAAGAGGAAGAGGAAGAAGGTGAGGATTAAGATGATGTTAAATAAGTGGGTTCTAGTGCATTTTTTTCTTGTCTATAAAGCATTTAAAGAAAATAGTTGAGATTATAAGGCCGTGTAAGACTTGTTTTTAAATTGTACAGTGTCCTTTTTGTATAGTTAACACTACTGAATGTCTGTTTAGATGGCTCTGTTTTAGTGATATTTTTAACAGCCACTATCCTTGCCTGGCATAGTATAGGGACTGTAAGTTGACATGAAAATTCAAAGCAGGTTCTCATTGCTGTACAGCATAAATTAATTATATTTGGAGATGGTAGTTTTTCATCTTCAGTTGTCTCTGATGCAGTTTATTTTTAATTTTTTTTTGAGAGAGATGGAAACATGTCAGGTATCCATCCTTTATTGTTTTTTTAATTTAATATTTTTATTGTTTAAATTTAACAATGGTTATATTACATATTTTCATAATCAGATCAATTTAGATTAATACATATAGGTATATAAGATTGATCAAACAATTAAACATTAACACTTTTAAATTCTGATGCAGTTTATATGAAGTAATTGTTATTAACAATACCACTCTAATTGCAAAAATTTGAAACTATTTTGTTGATATTTTGAGTGCTTCTCAGAAAATATAATTTTTTATTAAGAAAAAGGAAAAAGAAATGGCTACCCAAGGCCTTGGGTCAGATGTACAGCATAACCCCAAAACCAGGTGAAATTAATTTTAGTAATTTTTAACCCAATACATTCAAAATATTGTTTTAATAAAATAAACATAAACTATTGAGTTATTTCACATTTTTTTTGTACTATCTTTGAGAGTCAGGGTATTTGAGTACATGTAGCTCATTCCAATTTTCCACAGCCAGGCTTCACCCTAGCATGGTACTGGTCTAGATAGTGTGGCTTCCATCATGGCTATGGAATCTTCATCTCAAGGGAGGTACCAAACACAGTGGTGCTTGGGGAAGGAGCGAGAGATACCTTTTTGGTGACTTTCGGGTCTGTTTGGGCTTCTTCTCTGTCTAGCAAGGTAAAGGTAATCCAGGTGAGGGGAAAGCTTCTGAGCTTTGGTTCCAGGCCTGTGGTCTGGAGTCTCTGTCTGCAGGCCTTCCCATACTGTCATGGTGTCTTAGTCACTTTCTCATTGCTGGGACAAATACAGCACACCTGCAACTTAAAGAAGGAGAGATTTACGTTGGCTCGTGCTTTTGGTGCATAGTTGGCTGGCTCCAAGGCAAGGGGAACATAGTGGAGGAAGCTTTCACGGTATCCAGGAAATAGAAAAAGGGGGATCTGGGAAGAGAGACATACCTTTCAGGTCACTCTTCCAGCTCCCTGCCTTATCTACCCAGGCCCCAATTCCTAAGAGCAAGTGAGCTCTAGTGTTCTGTTGGCCCAATCCTCTTCCAAATGCCCAGCTTATGAGCACACCTGGATCCTGAGGGTATGAAGATAAAAACCATAGCACACATGTCACTAGAGGTGGGGAAGTGAGCACTGGGCTAGAGTTGGGGTATGCTGATTCCAGTTGGGTTTTGAACTCTGTGACATGGGCAGGTTCATCCCCCTCAGGGCTTGTTTTCTGTGGGAAAATATGTAAGCTGAGGCAGAGTTTGGAGTTTGCTGGCTATCAAAGAAATTACTCAGCACCCTGCCTCCCACCTCATTCCTGAAACTCTCAGGACACATGGGATATTAGAAATGAGTGGTAATGACACAGGGACTCTGAGAATGTTCAGAGCAAGCCCAATGGGACTATGGAATAGAACACTGCTAGGTTGACACTCTTTGCCAGGTCCCACAAGATTGTCTCCTGCCACAATCTCCCTTGTAATCTAGCTTGCCACACTTGTATCAGTTCCTTGTTAAGTACTAGGCTCTCCAGTATACCAGATTCTCAGAGCACCATATGCAAGGGGCTCATGTTCTAGGGCAATGGGGGCAAACCTGTGGCACATGTACCACAGTGGGCTGTTAGTAACATTGAAAGCTCTAAAAGGTTTTCCATCACTGTTCTAAGGCAAGGCATCCTCTTCCAAGATGGAAATGGATTGGTCTCTGAGCATTCCCTTAGCCCATTGCCTATTTAATTTTGACTAGTTGAGAAGATTCAGTGAACCCTCAAGAAGGATCTCTGGTCTCATTTGGCAAGGAAATAGGGATTGAGTCTGGGTTGGAGGGTGTGTGCCAGTCTGGGGAAAACAAAGTTCAAACCCAAGCAAGAGATAGCCAGGAACATTTATGGCCCATAAACAGGAAACTGGTGTGCCCACAGTGGTATTTGAGGCTGATGAATCTGAAAATAAAATGACTAGAAAGCCAGGTGGGGTAGAGGACAAAGACTGCAGGCAGGAACCTGTCAGAAGGTCCTGGGACAAACCCCAGTTCTGCAAAGGAAGAAGAGAAAGAAGAAGAAGAAGAAGAAGAAGAAGAAGAAGAAGGAGAAGGAGAAGGAGGAGGAGGAGGAGGAGGAGGAGGAGGAGGAGGAGGAGAAGAAGAAGAAGAAGAAGAAGAAGAAGAAGAAGAAGAAGAAGAAGAAGAAGAAGAAGAAGAAAGAAAAAGAAAAAGAAGAACAAGAAGAAGAACAAGAAGAAGAACAAGAACAAGAACAAGAACAAGAAGGAGGAGGAGGAGGGGAAAGAAGAAGAAGGTCCTGGGACAATGATTATGACATTAAACCATCAAATAGTAAAGCCCTTCTATTACCCTTATCTTTTAATCTTTCAACTTAGTGAAATACATACAGTGGAAATTACTATCCCTATCTTGCAGATAAGAAACTGAGGTCCTAAGGAATTATGTAATTTTTCCAAAAGGACCAGACTGGAGAGTCAAAACTTGCATTCTGTGTGTCACAATCCTGAACACCTTCTACTTCTCTGGGTATTAATGGTCTAAGAGATTGGGGCCCAAAAGAAAAGAGACAGAGAAGGCTGTCTTTTCTGACTGCTGAAGGTTCCCTGAAAAGGTGAAATATCAGTCAGAAGAAAACAGAACTCACCTGATCCACTTTCCCCAGAGGTCTTCCTACCCAAATGCTGATCTGCCCAAGCGGCATATAAGTTCAGATTTCAGCTGGCCACTCACCTACTGTGTAACTTTGCATAAAGTTATTTTCTGTAAATTAAGATACCTGTGCACAGTAAACCCTTTGAGGGATTGAATGAGACCATTATTCTTAAGTGCCCAGAGAGACAATTCTCAGTCTTCAAGTCTAAATGAAGCCAGTCCATTGGCCAGAAGACTACTGTTTTTCCTGCAAGTAATCCCATGCTCATGTCATTTCTGCCTCCCTTCAACCTTTCTCTAATACGTACTTCCTGTTCCAGGTGGCACCAAAGAACAGAGGGCTCTGAAGACATCTTTCTAGTATAGGGAGAGCTTCTGAAAACTGGGCTGAGCCCGGTGAATGCCAATGATTACAGAAATCATTTAGCAAGAGAAAGGGCCAGACCTTTGCCCTGGCCTGCTCACAGATAGATGATGGGGTTAATCAGGAATTCTCTTTCCCTCACTCTTGGCTGCTGGTAGGGATCTAGCTCCCTGATAACCAGGGGACACATTAGTCAGTGATAAGTGGGGCTTTCCAGACCCTTTTATCTTGTTTACAATACACTGGCTTTCCTTAGACAAAACCCTTCTCCCCTTGTGCAGCTCCTGGATGTTATGGTTATATGAGACAATTTGCTGATATTCACCACAGAGGACAGTTTCCTGGGAGAACCCTTCCCAGTGCTGTAGCTCCTGGGGGCAATATCTCTTTCCTTGTGGATCCTGGAGGGAGCCACCAAAATTCTTGTTTCTCAGATTACTTAAGCCTTTGAATTAAGGATATTATCTTTTTTTTTTTTTTTTTTTTTTTTTTTTTTTTTTTTTTTTTTTTTTTTTTTTTTTTTTTTTTTTTTTTTTTTTTTTTTTTTTTTTTTTTTTTTTTTTTTTTTTTTTTTTTTTTTTTTTTTTTTTTTTTTTTTTTTTTTTTTTTTTTTTTTTTTTTTTTTTTTTTTTTTTTGTCTGTTTAGCTTCAATCCAAGGGGTTAGAGTGCAAACCCCAAGGTGTTGTGATGATATTTCTCAGACTTTGGTCAGAAATTACTAGAGTGGTTGTTGCCCAAAGTGGAAGTAGTTCAGAGGTATCCTCTTTATCTGTGACAAGGTTCTTTCTGGATCAAAAAGGCAGGATGATAGAACAGGTGACTGGAGGGTGGCATGTGACTGCACCCTAGTCCTTGGCCTCTTCTACCATTAAGCAGTGTGGTTCACTTCGGCAAGAGAGTCAATTAAAAAAAAAAAAAAAGAAAAAAAAAAACAACCAAGAGACAATTTCTTTGAAGCTCAGTGTTTCTGTCTGGACAACCATAGTGCTCATAACAGTTCTGCACCCTAACACCTGGTGGTGGGCACAGAGTAAGTGGCTGTGAAAGTACTGTCAGAGGAGAGATTTTAGGTAACTGCACTGATTTCAAGTGACAACTCTTCCAGCAAAAAATAGCTCTACCGCTGAGGGAAGTTTTTAATCAGCTAAAAGTCAGCTTTCAGATAATTCTGAGTTTCTGGAATGCCAAGCAGGGAGAGTGAATTGATATAGAATGCACTACAAGGTAACATATTTTATAAGCACCCATTTTGTACCAGGCTCTGAGCTACTTCAAGGATGAAAGACACATTTCTGCCCTTGGGACAGTGGACAGAAAATTGGGACACCTATAAGGAGTACCAAGAAGGAGTGACAGTGGCTAGGGGGTTGTAGCTTAGGCATGGTGTTAAAGGTGTTTCCCAAGGCAGGTGAAGTCAGATCTGAGATTTAAAAATAAATGGGCACTGCTCAGGCCTGAGGCAGAAAGAGCTGTCTTAGGTATAGGAAAGAGTATATGGGAAGGCCAAAAGATGCAAGGCCCTTGTGAGCAGAGCTGAAATTCTCTGGTCAGGAAAGAGGCCAGTTAAGAGATTCTGGCTACCAAGATGAGGCTGTATTATTATATTCTTCAGACTCCAAGAAGCTATCAAAAGGCATCTATGTCTGATATATCAAATGTATGTTTTAGAAAGATTTTCCTGGGCAACACTGAAGAGAATGCATAGAAAGCTGAGGGAGCAGCTGAGAGATGATCAAGGCTTCTTAACCAGATCTTACAGGTCAGCAGGGAGAGTGAGACATTCACAGTGGGTGTCAATCATGTAAAGTGGCAATGCATAGTGGAACAAGTGGAGCAGGTAACAGGAATGGCAGGGCTCAGGAGAAAACTGGATCACAAGATGTACAAGGGGGGGACCAGAGTGAGGGAAGAGAAGGCACACTGATAGTTTGGTAGAAGGGACAGCAGAATCATTTTATGCAACCCGATTAAGAAGGCCATTGGGACCCAAATGGTTTCAGACATAGGAGTTAAGTTTCAACAAAGTAGATGGACCAGAAGTCCTCTTATCACACCATGAAGGAAATGAATAGGCTAAGCTGGTGCCGCAAATCCTGGAACTCTGGAACCACAGGTACATCTATTAAAGTTCAAATAAAAGGAAGAGAGACATGAAAGTATCACAATTTTCCATAAACACTACTTATGGGACAAAAAATAGTATCCTATCACCTGAGAACTAATGCCCTCCAGATATGCTGTGCCACAGTGTAGGGGCAAGGCATTCTTCCTATTTGCAGCTTGAAAACCCAGCATTATAGCTACACCTCTTCCTACAGAAATCCTCCGTCTCAGCCAAAAGGGACTACCTAAACTACCCACTGGCTTTGTCAACCCCTTTCTTGCTTTACTTCTGTATTTTCCAGGAAACCCTCAGGGCTGTTCCTCCATACGTCACCGTCCTTCTCATATGTGAAGATATGGCTGAAGTCATATCTCTTCTGGAAAGCCTTCCTTCATCCTTGTAATCCAAAGCAATCATTTCCTTTCTGCATTCTGAATTGTTCTCACTACTCAACCATTCATATGCTATTTTGCATTAACAACACCATTCGTAAATCCTGTACCCTCTCATCCAACTAGACCATAAGACTTTGAGGTCAGGTGTCTAATGCTGCATAACAAGATACCTCAAAAATTCACAGGCTCAAGAATCATTTTACCATACTTCTGGCTTTCATGGGACAAAAAGGCAGAAGCTGAGTTGTCCATTCTTCCATTTCATGTGGAGTTTATAGAGGCCATGTGGTAGGGTTGAGCCAGCAGGCAGACTATCATAGAAGGCACAATGTGGATGTCTTGTCACTTGGTGGGAAAGGATGAGAGACTGCGCTTAGCTGAAAATGTCAAGCAGTTTCTGCACAAGGACTTTCTAATACAATGGCCTCAAGGCAAATGGAATTTTTCCATGGTGGCTTATGGCTCAAACTGGGTGCTACACAAGGCTGGACAGAAGCCTCAGTGTTGTTAGGACTTAGCTTCTTAAGCTTCCTGGAACTCTAGAACCACATGAAACATAATTGCCTGACTGAGTCTCTGCCTAAGTCCCTGTTCCATGAAAGCAAGAAATATAGTAAAATGGATCATTTTAAAGCCTCTGAGTTTGAAGTATGTAGTCTGCTATGCAGCAATAGAAACCTGACTACAAAGAGTTTGTCATCTCACCTTCCAAAGGGAACTAGACTCCATTACTCAAATGGGAGCAGTAGTGAAGAACATGAAAGGGTTGTTCTTCTACAAAATGTCCTTGAGCCATAGGTAAACAAGGTGTCTGGCCCAAGTGTCTGTCCAGGTCCTCAGGGTTGTCACCCTTTGGAAAGTTATTCTAGAAAATTTCTAGATCTCTCTTCAGTGGCTTTGGTTATCCTAGTCTATTTCTCTTCAGGATACTCTCTTACATGCCACTCCAACCACAGAGTAGGCCAGAGACTCTGAAGAGCTTCAGAACTCGTGCCTTATGGGGTTGTCTAGGGCAGCCTGGCAAATAAATTACATCTGCTGGCCAAAACAGTGTTTCTTTTATGGCATTCCACATTAAAATGACAATAACTTGATACATTTGGGAGAGTCTCATTTACATTGAATACAGGAACTCAGGATTCTGGACTACTATTGGTCTCCCAGAAACCCTAAGCATTGAGCCATTTGTCTGGGTCAATACCATGGATCTTGCTAGTCTGAGTGATGACCACAGTGTTGCCTCTGCCCTACAGAATAGTGGGACTAGCAGCATTCTTTATCCATATGGAGCTTCCTTCTTCCAGCTGGTCTAGGATGATGACCCCATTTCTTCTAGTGATTTATACCATGTACACCTACAGAAGCAAACTTGTGTACTATTTCCATTTGAGATCATTACTCCATAATGCTAACTAACTTTTATGATAAATGTCCTTTCTTATCTTTGATCAACGATGACCTCATGAGCTATTGCAATGGCCTTAAGGTATGACACGTGAGGGCCAGCTATTCTCTGCGTGAATGGGGACTCTCTTCGCTCCTACCAGTTTCAGTGTGTAGATGTCAAGGGTGCAACCAGCACTGAAAAAGATCAGATTTTAGGAGTACAGTGATTAAGGGTTAAAAACTTCAAGAGGAAGCCCAACATGGTGGTATACATCTATAACTCTAGCACTCTGAGAGGAGACAGGACGATCAAAAGGTTAAATGTGTCCTGGGCAGCTTTGTAGTTGAGTAAGACTGTCTCAAAAAAAAAAAAAAAAAAAAAAAAAAAGAAAGGGCTGGAGATATACAGTACCCTTGTAATACACACACACACACACACACACACACACACACACACACACAGAGTGGTACATTTCTATTCATGTTTTCCCACATATTCTAGGCAAAACTTGCCACTAGTTTTATCATTAACAAAGCATGAGAACCATGGACCATGAAGGTTGATGCAGCATCATGAATAATGATGTAACCTACACTAAACAGCACTGAAGAGACAGAAGCATGACACAGAATTATTATTATTATTTCTTTTTGAGGGGCTGGGGTTTCGAACTCACAACCTTACACTTGCCAGGTAGGCACTTGTGCCACAGAGCTATCTCCCCAGCCCCTTGAAGCATGACACAGGTTCTGAAAAGCCAAGGCCTTCAAAATTAGGGTAGGATATGCCTTTCCCACTGCACAGGGATGCTCTGTGAATCAGAAGGAAATTCCTTATATGTTCCTAAAATGTACTAGGAAATTTTTTTTCTAACCAATCTCTGAAAGCTTCAGACTACTTATAGGAAAAAACCTATAAGTAAAACATTAAGTATGACTTTTAAGGTTCCCAGTGATCTGGCTCTAAACTACTAATACTATTATTTCCCATAAGCCCTTTAAACCTAGCCACAGGAGATTTGAATTCCTTCTCTCTGTTTGTCTTTACTTAACATATTCCAGGGGGCTGGTGAGATAACTCAGTGGTCTACAGCTCCTGCTTAGGCAAGAGCACAAGGGCTGCTGTTGGATCCCCAGCACCACATGCTGCACCAGCCTCACCCCCCAGTGTGGGCTGGGACAGCCACAAAAAATAAATAAATAAATAAAAATATGAAAATAAACTTCACAACCTTAAAGAAATATTCCTTCAACCTCAACCTCCTTTTCATCTCTACCAGGCCAATACAAGAAAAATAGAGTATGTTATACAGCAGTATTAAGCTTTGTTCTTTTGGGAGGACTGTTTTTGCTTTTTTAGGCAGGGTTTTGCTACATAGTTCAGGCTGCTTTTGAACTCACCATGTAGCCTAGGCTGGCCTTGAACTCATGGTGATCCACCTGCCTTAGCCTCTTTGAGTGGTGGTGTTACAGACATATGCCAGCAAGCACAGCAAAAATTTTATCAGGGCTACAAAGTAAGCTCAAAGTCAGCCTGAACTTCACAGTGAAACTTTTGTCTCAAAAAGACAAAACAAGTAACAACAAAAACTTTATTTACCTGGTTCCACAAAAAAACAAAGCAAAGCAAAACAAAACAAAACAAAAAAACTTCATCTTTGTTTGAAAGCTCTATTCATACGCTATTTAGTTCATGAATCCTTTCTGTACTTGTATCAATGGTGGCTTATATGTTTTTTGATTATTTCACTTGTAGGTACGAATGACCTTCTCAGAAAGACTCTTCTTGGTATCTCCGTATGGCACATAGTAGATGCTCAATGAATATAAGCGGAAAAACTAATGATAAGGAAAGAATGTACACGGGTGGATTGTCTTGAGATACAAGAGTGGAAGGGATCCAGGATACAGGAAAAACAATTAGTTTGTCAAAAGGAGAGGAACATCTCCCTGGGAACTGCAGATAAAACTGGGAGGATGGAAATGCAATGGATTCATGTAGTCAGAGGTGTTACCACCTCAGTCAAATCCTTCCCGAATCTCCTCCCAAAAGCAACCTCAGTTTCTTGGGTATGTCTCTTGGCATTTCCTATCTTTTTCTTTGTTTGCATACTTTCTTGGAGAGCAGTATTTCCCCCACATCACACAGGAGTTACGATAACCACTCATTCAGTGTAAGTTTATTGGACAGGTAAATGGGACAGATGAGATGGGCAGGCTGGTGAGAGAACAAATTCGAGACAGAAGAAGCGCCAGGGAAACTGATGAGGCGCGAACTCTCCAGCTCCACAATTAAAAGTTGTTCTCAGGCAACCTTGCCTTGAGGACCGCATGCCAGTGCTATTCAGTGCCTGACTCCAAGTTGAAGCAAAGCTTCTGCAACCCCTTCCCCGCCAAGGTGGGCATCTAACTACACTTACTCTCGCCTTTCCTGTTTTCGTTTCTCGTTCCCCTTCTGACTTCACAATCACAGCGGTAAGGTCGTTCGCGGTAGCCTACCGGGTCAGGGAGAGAGGGAGGGAGGGGAGAGGGGTGGGAGGGTTGGGAGAGGGGTGGAAGGGAGGGGCCCTGCGGCCGGAAGCCGGAAGCCGGAAGTCGGAGCTGGAAGCCGGAAGCCGAACTGTGAGGACGTGTTCGGAGGAGGTCTGGATTGCGGCCGCGGGCCGGCGATATGGAGCCATTGTACCAGCAAACTCACAAGTGAGGGCAACGTTGGGGAGCGGGAGAGGTCTAGGCAAGGCGAGGATACCCCTGGGCTTGGTGTCTCGGCAGCCTGTTGGTACCGAGGCCCCAGCTTGGGCTGGGACAACTCGGAAGTTGTCCAACGCTGGCGCTCTGCCCAGGTCCGCTGCCGCGGCGAGGGTCCCGCCTGGGGCGGGAGGCGTGAGGCCTGAGGGCTGTTGGGGTGGGGTGAGCCGGCGGTGGTTACCGCGGAGCCCACTAGGCGGAGGAAAGGTCGCACGGCCGCTCACAGTTCTGGGTCCACCCCCTGCTAACTCACTTTCCAGCCTGATGGAAGCAAGTAAGAGTCGCAGCCCCTGCCCGTTGTTGTTCTGTTGGCGAGACAAAGGACGTGGGAAAAGCATCTTTATTCCGACTTGTTATGTATTAAAGGTTATGTATTTATGATACAAATTGTTATGCAGATAGCGTTCACTATTATGTCTGGCCACTGGTTACCTTTAAGGAGGTCGAATTTTGGTTTAGCTTCTCGAATTAAATTCTGTATGTTATAGCCTTTATACATATTGTTCTGCGCTTTTGTAACTTTCTGAGTTATGTCCCAGTAGTTGGATATAGTAATGGGGGCCATACCTATAGTTTTTTTTTTTTTTTTTCTTTGAAAAGTATTACCTACTTTTTACTGTGGCAAAATATACAAACAGTTAACCATTTTAAGTGTGCAATTTAATGACGTGTCTATTCAAAGTTCATACGACCACTATCCATTTCCAGAACTTTGTCAGTCACCCCAAACAAAAAACTGTGTAGTTACTAAGAATCACCTCCACTTTTCTTCTACCCAGAATCGCTGTCATGAATTTTGTTCTATTTTCTGTGTCTGAATAAGTCCCATTATCCAATACTTAACCATTTTTGGTTTTGGCTTTTTTCTGTCAGCATGTTTTCAGGGGGTTTGTCTATGTCATGGCATGAAAGAATTTCATTCTTTTTAAATGCCTACATAATACTCCATTGTGTATTAGAGGGTACATGCTAACCCATGTTGATGGACATAGGTTAATTCCGCCTTTTTACTACTGTAATACTATTTTACATGTTACCTATTTTAGTCCCTGTTTTCAATTTTTTGAGGTCTATAACGTTTTAAGAGCTTTCAAAGGTATGCTGTAGTTGTGATCTAATGAAACACTTTAAGAACACACTCAAAGCTTGAATATAGAACAAAATAGTTACTTGGCCTCCGTAATGAACTCATAACAAAAGAAATGCTTTGGGGAGCTAGGAATCAAACAGTGATTTTTCTGAGCTTCTGAGTTTCCTTTTTGCTTTGGTAAGGAAGTGTTTGATTTGGGTGGGTGACAGTAAAGAAACTACTTTGTAAGGACAAAATTTGCGTTTGTCTTGGGAGCGCTATTCCTAAATAAGAATTATAGGAAAGGGCTTTAAAACTATTCTCTGAGTTATTGGGAAAAGGAATGAAAGTTACATTTATGTTACTAAGAAAGAGTGCTGCTCTTTTGTGATAGCTAGACGTGAAAGACTTAGTCTCTTGAAGTTGATCTGTTGCTGAATCGAGAAGAGAAACCAAGCATATTAATTTTATTAGAATTTTGAATCCTATTTGGAGTTATTTTATGCCATGTTCTTGAAAATCCATGTAGTCGACACTTTAAAGAAATGTATTTTTTTTTGTTTGAGGCAGGATCTCTCTATGTAGTTTAGGCTGATCTTAAACTCACTGTTGTGGCCCACGATAATATCCAAATTCTGGCAATTCTGCTTCTGCCTCCTGAGTGCAGAGATTATAAGTATGTACCATCAGACTCAGCTGAAAGTAATGTATATTGGAAACCCCTGAACTGTCTTACCAATGAATAAAGGAAAAACAAACATTTTATATTTAAGAAATATTTCATTAAGGTGAACTTTATAGAGGAGGAAATAGGTTTCTCTTTTTGAGATCTCAGTGGTTGTAAAGATAGCCATGTAATTTCCTTGTATAGTCCAGGATTAGTCACTTGTCCTATCCCTTAGATTTTCTTCAATAGTTTTGAGACACAAAAGCTCTACATTGAAAAAGCTTTCCAGGTGATCCTGATGAGCAGCTGATTTTAAGAACTGTAATCTCCAATGGGCATGGTGGTACATGCCTGTAATTCTTTTTTTTTTTTTTAATTTTTATTATTATTATTTTTGTGGAACCAGGGATTGAACTCAGGCCCTTGTGCTTGTCAGGCAAACTCTACTGAGCTGTCTCCCCAGCCCTGTGCCTATAATTCTAACATTTAAGAGGTTAGGTAACAGGATTACTGTGAGTTTGAGGCCAGTCTGAACTACATAGGGACAGCTTGTCCAAAAAAAGCCAAACCAAAGCACCAATTTTTCCTTTTTCAATTTTGCCTCTTCATGAGATAAAGCCTAAATGTATGGACAAGTTCGATGATGTAAAAATGACTAGGTGAGTCTCAACTACTTAAGAGTAAGGTAAAAAGAAAAGCAGATGTATGTGAGGCTGTGTAGATTACATAGCTTTTTAATATTGTATACGGTTCTTTAGTCCTCCTGATAAATTAGTATCTCTATTTTACAACTGATGGAGGCACCAAGGAGTACAATGATTTGCTCACTGTTCCTTAGCTTGTACATAGCCTAAATCTTTTAACTTCTAAACTAGCAGTTTTCAACCTGTGGGTCGTGATCCTGGTGGGGGTCAAATGACCAAAACAGTGCTAGCCTAAAGCCATCGGAAAATACACACTTTATTTTACTATTTTATTCCAAATCATAACTGTAGCAAAATTACAGTTTTAAAGTAGCCACCAAAATTATTTTTTGGTTTGGGGTCACCACATGAGGAACTGTATTGTGGGGTCACGGCATTAGAAAGGTTGAGAACCACTGCCCAACTTTGTTTTCTTCTTATGGTCAGACAGCATGCATACAAATTTGCTGAACTTGATGGAGATGGATGTAATTCCTGTATCTTCTGTGAGCTATTTTTAAAAGGGGCAGTAGTTCCCTTCACTTATTTCATAATAGTTTTTTATTTGCTTCTGTTATCACCTAAGCCAGTAATGGACTCCATGCCAAAACAGGGCTACGATTTTATTTCTATGGTCCAGTGTGAGTGTGTTACCTGAACTCCCAGTTGAGTGTGAAATTGATTTTTCACTAGGCATACTATAGTTTCCACTGGGTGATTTGTATTTGCTGTGTTGTTTGCATTTATTCTCAGCATAAAATACAAAATTTGGAATCATCCTATTGGCTGTATCTTCTCTAATTCTAACCCATTCAAAACAAATAGAAATTGAGAAAAGTCAGTAATACTTCCATGCAACTTCTTAAAGTTTAGCCCTTTTAACTTAAAAAATAACAAGACAATGCCAGAATATTATTGTTTTTAGAGTACTATTATGATCTCTCCTGCTGTCCTCATAGAACCTTAAGATATCAAACTACTACAATCTTTTACTTCAACTTTGACTCTGATCATAAAGACCTTTGTAAGATCCAAGGCAATCCATGTACCTTGTGTTTAAATGTGTAAGGGCTCTCTTTTTTTTGGGGGGGGCATAGTTCATAATTGGTTATTTTTTCCTATGTCAAGTTGACATCTGTCATCTTAAAATTTGTATGTTATGGTTCTGGGTCTCCCTTAAGCAGCAACAAGAACTAAGCGGACTGCTCTTCCTAATGTATCAACTCAGGACCAGTTGCCCCATACTAGTAGATTTGTTCTTTACCCAGACTCAGTTTCATAAGCTCTTTGGGCTACTCTTCTAATTTCCAAACTCTTCCCCAATTGTCCTGTTCTTCGTTTATTGGGGAAAACCTTAATTGTTTAACAGGTACCTAACAATTTAGTCTATATTTATATACTGAACAAATTAATTAAGCAGTAATTTAAAGACAATATTTTTCATGCTTGACAAAGGTATCTTACTGTTCTAATCTAATTGCAACCTAACTTGGTGCTTGTTTTATCATAGAACACCTTCATAAGTCAATATAGTACAAAGTTCTATGTGTGAACTTCTTGTGCATACAATTGTTCTATAAAAATTTATTTTTAAAATTTTTTTTCTTGTTTCATAATGGTTGTTTGTTTATTTATTTATTTTTATGGCCGGCTTAGCCTGCCCCGAGGGCAGGGCTGGCGCAGCATGTGGTGCCCAAGATCAAACCGCAGTCCCTGAAGCCGCCCAAGCTTTCCCAAGCATGTGCTTTAGACCACTGAGCCATCCCGCTGGGCCCTGTTCTATAAAAATTTTTGACAAAACATAAAGTGAAAGGCATCCCTATAATGGAATGCTGGTGGGTGGTTTTTTTTAATCCTTGGGTATAATTGTTTAGCCTTGTACAAATCTATCAATTCATATTATGAAGCCATATTGATCATAAAATATGAGAAACTACTAGAGTTTCTTGTAATCAACATGAAATTACTATAGCACCTCAATGTATCACTTTTTCCCCACTGTCCACATACCTGAGTTTCCCATAGACCGTAGATTGCTTATCACACTTACTTATTTGAGATGTGAATAATACTCTTTATTAAACCATTGACTTTTTTTCCTCTCAAGTACTGATGATTGAACCTCCCACTGAGCTATTTCCTGAGGCTCTTTTTACCTAATCTGTTTTGAGACAAAATCTTGTTGAATTGCTCTGGCCGGCCTAGAACTTGGAATTCCTGCCTCAACCACCTGAGTAGCTGGGATTATAGATATATGTCACTATCAAACCATTGACTCTTAACGTGTGGAAGGTAGATGGGTAGAGTCCTATGTATTTTATTTAGTTATCTGAAATATTACAAATATATTTATGTCTGAAATATTTCAGACAAAATGGTAGCAACCCATATATCAGGACATGCTTCAGATTATGAATTTAGAGGCAGAAGTTGTATTAAAAGGTGAAAAAAATAAAAAATTTTTTTTAAAAGGTTCTGTACCTGTTCTTTCAGCCTCAGAGATAGCCTTCTCTCAGATCCTCCTGTCTGTGATATTATTTTTCCTATGTGTAATTCCACAAGCAATGTACACTACTGTTTGTTTAATGTTCCAACATGATACAGATATACACTGCTGAGGATTTTTTTATTCAATATTATCTTATCATATAGATTCTTATCTTCCATGTTGATATGAATAGATGTAGCTCTCATTTAACTGCTTTATAGTTTAATTAAATGCTGAATTACCAATTTCCTTCTTGATAAATACTTGGATTATTACCAGTTTTTTTTTTTTTTTTTTTTTTCTATGTATGTACACAGTCCTTTATCTGAAACTCTTCAGGAAAAACTACTATGGAATTCAACTTTCTTTTAGCTTTAAGGGAGTAAATACAGTATACACCCCCTTATATAACATTCTCTGCATAAGGACAATATAAGATACATGAAAAATTTTTAAATTTTACACTGTATAAATTTGAAAGTTGTGGAATAAGTAAAGACCACACATTTCATATCTGCTCAGTTTTCACCACCTAAATAGTTTGCAAGAAACTTACAAAAAACTTGGTTTTTCACAACTTTTTCAACTTCAAAATTATGGGATGGTGGGTTGTGGGCCTATATGAAAATGCTTTGAGGATGTTTTCTTATATACCAGAATCTCTAGGAAATACTACTAGAAGTGAAATTCTGGATCATATGATAGATGCATATTGATTCTACTAGATATAATCAGAAGGCTGTTAAATTGTTGTACTAGTTCATAATGCTGTCAGCCAGGTAAGAGAGGTCTAGTTTCCCCACATTAATGTATGTGCTTCAAAACATTTGTCATTATATTTTTATTTTTTTGGTCTGTTTTGAGACACGGTCTCATTATGCAGTTCAGGCTGGCTTTGAGCTCACTATTGTAGCCCAGGCTGTCTCGAACTTGTTCCGATCCTCCTGCTTCAGGCTTCTAAGTGCTGGGATTACAGGTATGCACCACTGTGCCCAGCCCATCATTCTGATGGGAGCACTATGAATTCATTGTTTTTAATTTATGTTTTTCTGAGTTACTAATAAAATTAAACATTTTTCCCCACATTTATTGCTCACATAGGTTTCGTTGTCATTTGCTTTTTGTCTATTTAAATTGTGTTTGATTTAGCAGTTATTTATATGTACTTCTGATGTCAGTCAATGTTTGCTCTAGATATCTTCCCATCTGTGCCATCTTAATTTTTTATTTTATAGCCTGTGGTACAAATAATTTTTTTGTTTTAATGTAGTTTATGGTTTGTAGGTTTTGGGAGGTAGTTGGGGGTTTATTATAAGGAATCCATCTTTGCTGGGCATAGCCTATACTACAAAGTGAGATTCTGTCTCATCAAAACAAAACTCCTTTAACCTAGGGTCATGTATGCATACCTGTATTCTTCAGAAAGTTTGAAAACATTGTTTTTTTATATTGAAGAGGTGCTTTTGTGGGAAGTTGTTGAGACAGGGTCTTGCTGTATAGTCTAGGCTAACCTTAAACTCATATTGTAGCCTGTACTGGCCTAGAACTTTCAACATCCTGCTTGAGCTTCCCAAGTGTTGGAATTATAGGCATACATCTTGAGGTTTTTTGGTGTGTTTAGTGAACTGTCTTCCATACAAACAACAAAATGAACTGTCAACATTTGTTGTAATCTGTTCTCTTCCTCTTCTCTCTCTCCTCTTCCTTCATCTCCCTCTTCTCCACATTTGTCTTCCCTCTCTTCCTCCTCTTTTTCTTTCTTTAGGATCCACACTTTTCAACTGATTTATGTCACCATGTTCCCAAAATGCAAGACTGCTTCTGGGATTTCTTTTGGGTCTGGGGATTAGAGTTTGTTTTTGTCCTTTGGTTCCTGACTGCTACTTTTATTGTTTTAATTATTATGTAATAAATGTTAATAGCAGGTAGAACACATCACCACTCTACATACTTTCCTAGAGTTGTCTTGGCTATGTTTTGTTGTCACAATGTCCTCCCATTGTCCCTTCATCAACCTTCACATTTGCTTTATTAAATCACTAATGCAAATTTACTTACTGCCTACATCCAGGCCATCAGTAAAGCCCTAATTCTTGTATACATTTGTATTACCATTCAGTCTTCTATAGTTACACATATTGTTACCGTGATCCAGATGTTCCACGTTTACCTCTAGCTGTATTCCTATATCAGCTTCCACATCCCCATATCCCCCTTACCCCCCCATTGTAAAATACCTTGGACTGACTGACCTTACTGAAGTAACCTGAGACTAATAGTGATTACTAGTTACTTCTCAGGGTTACAAGGCTTACCAAGGCATTACTCTGGATGTCCTTAGATGGCTTAGGTTCTTTTGGTACTCTAGGACATATTTAGAAGCCATAAAGTCCCAGAAAAGACTAGGGTGAGCTAAAACCAAATTTGGGCTCTTGAATAGTATTGGTAAGTTTGTGGTCATTTTCTGTAGTGCATACAGTAGAGGAGGATTGCAGACTTTTCTTTCTCTGCAGTCTTGGAGATGAGGCCCCATCAGTGAGGGCTCTATGATGAAGAGACCAAAAGTACCAGGTGGCAGTATTTAGAGACAAATGATGGGACCCCTTAAGAAGGATTCTGAAGGTACCAGTGGCCAGGCACTGGGAAGCCTTCAGAGTACTCTGGGGCCTGATGTCTGGAACTATGTTACATTTTCAAATAAGATAGCACATACTTTGATTACCAGGGAAATATGTTTACCAAACAAGAGATTCCTATCTTTTAGGACTTTTTTCTGAGTGGTTTTCAACTTGTGTCATTTTTTTCTACTCTCTAACTGACTCTCCTAAGGCGAGACAGTCTGCTTATCATGTGCATGACATGCCTTACAGGCCTTTTCATGTATAATTTTTTTTTCATATTTTCCTTCATTAAGTCATGTCTCCCTTTAAAGTGATATTTAGAATCCCTCCACCCAGACTTCCCAGCTCATGCTTCGTGAGCGCACTTCACCTCATACCATTGTGCATAGCTCCTCCGCTTTGTAATTGTTTATGGTTATGTATATTGGTTTTCTCGTAAATCTTCTCAGAGCTTTTTTGTGTGTATCTGGCCTGTCGTTCTTAATTACATTATTTCTCAAGGACAAGGATTATATCTTCCTTGCCCTTTGACTCTTTGTAGTACAGACCAGGGCTCAGCACACTGGGTCATAGAACAGAGAGCGGGATTGGTTGGATCTGGGTTGAGTTGATTACTTTCTGTATGATCTTGAACAAGTTACATAACCTTTCAGAGTTTCAGTTGTCTTATTTAGAGAATGAAGACAATGATAGTGCTTTGCTTAGGGTTATTGACTTAGTGTTTTAAATATAGCAAGCACTCATTAAATACTACTTATCAGTACTAATATTAGCATTCACATATTAGAAATTCACATATTGGAAACCATGCCAAAATGTGTGGCCTAAAGCACCACATACAAATTTTACAGTTCAGCTTGGCTGTCAGTTTAAATCAGTTACATGTTGACATCAGAAAAATTGTCTTTCCTAACTGAAACACCCTTGATTATGCCAGTCTCACTCATTTCCTCTCCTCTGCTGATAGGCAGGTCCATGAGATCCAGTCTCACATGGGACATCTGGAGACAGCAGACAAGCAATCTGTGCACTGTGAGTAATTAACTGTGGAGACCAGAGTCCTTTCTCTGATGACACGGTGCTAATGGGCTGGGCTTCCTGACTGCTTTCTGCCTCGGGTGGTGTTGATGATTTAGCGAGGAATGAGTTTTGTTAGGGTAGAAAGAAAAACCCTATGGCAACATCACTGATTTCCCTGATTATGCCTTTTGGAATCCCACAAGTCTTATCCCCCATTACCCTTCCACTCAACCTGACATGGCCCTATGGGAATAGAGGTTCTTTTCCCCCATCTGTCTTAATCTAATTACCTAGTCGTTAGAGGAATGCACTCCATAAAATTCAGAGATGTTTTACTGATACTGGCCATTTTTTAGCTGAGAACCCTGCCTTTTTAGGAGGATTATTCAAAAATAACTAGCAGTATTAATTTGTTTACTTCCCACACCATGATTTCTTTTTAAGAATTGAGGTTGTTTTGTTTCGTTTTGTTTTTATTTTGTCCTATTCCAAGAAAAGGCCCCTTTTTCAGTTAGCCATACAGACTTCCAGAGAGCTCTTATCACTTCACTGCCTGGTTTATGCTATGACTGTTTTTGCATTTTCTCATTTCACAGTTTCAAAAGAATCTTTTGTGTTGCCCCTGTGCCCTATGGCATTCTAGTTTAAGCCACATGTGTTTACTGTAGGTGTGAAGGCCTGAGAAGTGCAGTGTTACTGTGTCACTTCTTGGTGGGGCAAGAAGCAGCCTGGATGCTTTGTGTGTGGTTCCATTTCTGTCCATTGAAGTCTGTTTGTCTGCCCAACAATCTCATTGTTAAATGACTACAAATGGAAGAGTTCATTTTGACTATCTAATCAAAGGAAATAATGGAAAATCTTATCTCTGGATTCTTTCCTGGGCTGTTCTTTTTTTTTTTTTTTTTTTTTTTTGGTGGGACCAGGGTTCGAACTCACGACCTTGCACTTGCCCAGCAGGCACTTGTGCCTCGGAGCTATCTCCCCAGCCCCCTGGACTGTTCTTAATGATACTTAGTTTTAGGGAATCCTAACAGCTTACCCCACTCATTTTTATGGAAAACTTTTAGGGAACACTGCTCTGTATATTTCTGTATTAATTTTCCTTTCTTTGTCCTTTGTATTTTTAAAAATTTTAACCTTATGTCTGTAGGAAATTCAACTGGCATTCTTTTTATTATTATTTATAATCCATATTTGAGATCTTAAGGGAAAAAAATTAAATGTAGATAATTGGTTTGCATAGATTTATTCTTTAGCTTATTAAAAATTGAAATGTATGTGCCATATAAAAACACTATAGTGAGCATTAAATTAAAATTTTTTTTTTTTTTAATTTTAGGGAAGGGTCTACAGGGTGTTCAGGGTCTCATAGTGATCGGCCTGTTTACAGCCTCCTTAGAGCTGGGATTATAGGTGCATGCCACCACGCCCAGTCTCAGTTGTCTCAGCAGGCCCCAGGGGCAGGGCTGGCACTAGTGTGGCAGGCCCTGGGATTGAGCCCCCAGCCCCTGTGCCTGTTTGTAGGTGCTTTAATCTGCTAAGCTATTTTGCTGACCCTTAAATTGGCTTTAATCTTTTTTTGGGGGGGGGATATTGGGGATTGAACTCAGGCCTTGTGCTTGCCATGCAAGTGCTTACCCTACTGTGCTATCTCCTGGGCCCTAAACCATTTTGTTTTGGGGGCTTTTTTTTTTTTTTTTGGTGTTACCAGGGATTGCACTCAGAACCCTCTGTGCTTGCCAGGCAGGTACTTATTCCATTGAGCCGTTTTCCTGGCCCAAAGCATTTTTATTTTCTTCTTTTTTTATGGTACTAGAGTTAAATTTTTTAAAAATATATTATAATAAAAGACATGGCCATTAATCCCCCGCAAAACAGTTTCTCTCATCAACACACGCTGTTATTCTTGACACCTTCTCAAATAGTTTTGAAAGTCATCATTCATGTCTTTATGAGGCATAATCAAGAAATAGAGTGATTGTTGCTGCTGGGTGCCATCCTGTGAAAAGGCAGGCTTGTAAAAAGTATCACAGAGTTCTTACCCACTTTGAGTCAGCAGATTTGGCACCATGCTACTTTTAGCTCTTCCCCAAGGTGAAAATGACCATGAGAGGGAAACATTTTGAATTGATTCAGGAAACAGCAATTGAACTAAAGGCAATTATATAAGGGCTTCCAGGGCCTGGGAATATAGCTCAGTGGCATAAGTGCCTTGCTGGCAAACGCAAGGTCCCAAGTTCAATCCCTGGTACTGAAAAAAATAAAAGTATTTTTAAGGTTATTGGATATGAAAAAACAGGTTTGTCGTCCTAATTTAAGTTCATTATCTTTTTTCCAGCAGTTATTTTTTTTTTTTTTTCTCTTTTGTACAGTAGTAGAAAAGGAAATACAAGTAAGCATAGACCAAGTATTCAGCCGTCTAGAACGCCTGGAGATTTTGTCCAGCAAGGAGCCTCCTAATAAAAGACAGAACGCCAAACTGTGAGTGCTACCCTCTGACTTGGCTCTGATATCCTAGGTCTATCAAGTCAGGACTTTCTCCCAGGGGAGGCTATAGAATGTTCCCAAAGTCCATGTATATACTAAAAAACAGACTATGTAAAAATAAAACTTCCTCCAAAAGTGTACAGTTCTATGAGGGAGACCCCTGAAAGGCAAAAGTCATAGGTCTGTGATTTCTTCCTTTTTTGGTATTTTATTTTGAAATTTTGTTGCCCTTTCTATTTTTCTGACCAAACCATTGGCTTCTTAAAACCTGATGCTGGCAGGCAGTATGACTTTGTTATTTTGGTCTCACTCTGTTCTTCCCAGGTTGAAATGAAGCTGTCCTCGTAAACATCACTTCAGTCAGTCTATTCATGAGATACTGATCTGATGTTTGATACTATACCATGAAATCAAAATAAAACCACCATTAACACCTCTACTTCCAGCCTCTGCTCCCAAAGTTTTATGGAACTTCATGATACTTTACCTTAAAGACGCCTTTGGGCTTCTTCCAGTAGAGTGATCTGATCCATAGAAGGTCAGGAAGTGATCATCCAACCTGCTTCCTGTCACCTTTCCCAAGAATGCATCTAGAATCAGAGATCATCATATATTTAAGTAAAGCTGCTAGAATCTTATGTGCTGCACTGACTTTTAACCACAGTCTATGTCTTTACTTTTAATGTCACTAATTCACATCATAGTTGCTGGTGAAGGGATAAGGAAAGATCTGCCCTGAGTATAAAGTCTAGCTGCTTCAAATTGTTCCTCCTTAGGTTCCTGGAATTTAATCTCTCTCTCTATCAATTGCAGTCGAGTAGACCAGTTAAAATATGATGCCCAGCACCTGCAGACAGCTCTTAGGAATTTCCAGCATCGGCGCTATGCCAGGGAACAGCAGGAAAGACAGCGAGAGGAGCTTCTGTCTCGAACCTTCACCACCAATGTAAGCCAGGCCAGGTGGGGTTGGTGGGCACTTGACACATCATCAGGCTCTGTTCAGGTAGCTGAGTATCTTCTTGGGGGGTTGGGGCAGGATGTGAACAAATTGATGGGACCAGGTGGGAATGACAAGGGCCTTTATGCACTGCCACTGATAGCAGACTGAGACAGGGCTTTTTTTCTACCAAGAAACATGAAGAGGACATAGTTAAAATGAAGGAATGGCTGTGGGGGGGCGCTTCGTTTGATTGTCCAATGCAGAGAGGTGGAAGTTCACATGGTCGAGAAGTTTTTGTGATCAGATAGAGATAGATGATTAGACCTGAGATCATTTGTAGAGAAGGCTGCATTTGGAAGCTGCCCCCAGGCAGTTGCCATTGTGCTATGTATGTGTGTGGTTCCACTGGCAAATGTATTAAAATGTTTGCCTCTGGTCTGGGCAGCAATTTGGAGGAATTTGTTAACATTTAGTATTAGATGACCTGCTTGACTTGAGTCTGTTTGAAGATTGCTTGTTCAGCCTTCATGTTTAATTTCTTGGAACCCATTGTCTTAGCCATTTAGTAACTAGTAGAATCATTCCCCAAACATGGATGACTGTAGACTAAATTGGCGTTTTTCTTTGCCTTGTATAATATATTCTACCAAATGTGATCATTTGCGAGTTTTTCTTATTGAGGGGTTTATTTTCTAGAGAGAGATCAGTTTTCTATGCCTGTCATTAGAATTCCTATCATTTTCCACTTGGCACATGCTTAACTCTTGTTGTTCCAGCCATGCATTGCATAAGTTTTTCCAAGTGTGTCAGAATGGGTCTACATATTTTTTGTTTCTCTGGAGTATGCAATTAATTCACAGTGATTAACAATTCAAAAATTTAGTATACTATGAGACATAATAAAGCATGGGGCTGGGCAGAGTGATGCATGCCTATTATTCCAGTGCTCAGGTGTGTGTGTATAGTGCAAAACCCTGCTGGGTTCATTCTCTAGGACAAGAGGAAAAAAGGGGGAATGGGATTGTTAGTCACATTGTTGCATTTAAACGTTCTTTAGGCCAGAGATAATGGCTTGGGATTATTTTGTTTCTTGTCAGTCTCAAATGAGTATATATATTAGGACCTTAATAACATTGACTTGCTAAGTGAAATTTCTTCCTGGTCATTTTACCATCCCAAGCTATGGTATATTTTTCTGAGAGATACTGGCCTGTTACCTATTAACTCTTCAGGTAGGGAAGTGAAAATTGTTGTTTATAAAAGGATTTAATAATGCTTATCTTTTATTTCTTTTCAAATACTGGGACCTTTGGACTCACTTAGCTGTATGTAGAACACTGAGGCGCTGAAAGAGTAGAAAGTCTGAGAAAATTAGTGAACGTTACTGTTGAGACACTGCACTGTTAACAGGGATGATTGAAATCATTTGATCTCTTCATGTACATGGAAATTAGGGATCAAGTGGTAAAAATGATACTGCTTGGTAGGAGTTTATTCTCTTAAGAAAGCAGGAGGAGACAACACTGTCATGCTGTGACAGCTTGCTCCTGTCCAGAGTTCACTTTTATTCTGAAATGAGAGCCAGCAAGACTGGACTTGGTTTGTTTTTTGACACTGTGATTAACAGCAGGCAGTGCTCAGTACTGGGATTTGTACCCTGCTGGATTTCTTATCAGCTGTATGATCTTGGACAAGGTAGTCCATCTTTCTGCCTTTTAGTTTCTTTATCTGTAAACTGGGAATAACTAGAGTAACTGCCTCATCTTAGAGTGAAGATTGAGCTCAGTGTTAGCAGCTTCTCTCCTAAGCAGCTCCTGGAGTCCCACCATATCTGACTACTCTGCCTTTTGGGCCAGGCCAAGCCAGAACAGTCAGATGATATAAGAGTCAGAGAACATAACATGGATGAAAAGGCAAAGCAGTAGTGTGAGGAAGCCTTCATTCACATACAAGTCAGAACTGTCACTTTCCAAGTGAATTCTACTACACTCGTAGCATTAATTTCTGCCTCTGTATCATTTTCCCATTTAAGAAAAACTATTCCTTCTGGATTTCATTCTTTTTTTCCTCAAGTCTTTCTCTGATCAGTCACTAAGGTAACTGTTCCAAATGTTCCTTTACTTGGCTTCCCCAAGTTAAGCTGCTTAGGAAGTAGAAAGTCCTTGCTTAATACAGGTGGGCATCCTTGATCTGAAAGTCCGGAATCCAAAATCCAAACCAGTATTTTGAATTTTCAAATCAAGGATACTCAGTTGGTAATATCTGCTAATACAGTAGTTCCTTGCTGTTTTTATGGTTTAGACATAATATTTAGAGTTTTAATGATTTTTGTCTAAAATATTTAAATTATATAATGATGTATTAATGTTAATTCTAACATGTTAAAAGTATTAAACTGAAATAAAATACAATTTACAGCATATTTAGTGGATGAATATATACTGTTCTGTATATTACATATGTTGTTAAAATTACGTAGATTTATGTTTCGAAAATGGTTCAGAACAAGTTTTTAAAATGGTGGGAAAGGTTTAGAAGAGTGTGGGAAGCGTTCATAAAGCCTCAAAATATATATATATATATATATATATATATATATATATATATAAAAACTCTAAAATAAATATAGCATCACTGCTTTGCTGGTTTTCACTTATAGCAGGGGTTTCTGGAATGTAACCTCTGTATAAGTGAGAGGCCACTGTATTCCAAAATCTGAACTTCTCTGAAACCTGAGATATTTTCTTAGCTTCAAGTATTTCAGATAAGGCATATTCAGCCTGTCCTCTGCACCCCCTTTTATTTGTTTAGCAAACATTTCTTGCTTGTTAAGTGTATTCTCATTGTGAATATGATCAGGCCTTCACTAGAAAACTTGATTGCTTTGATCCTTAGTGTCAGTTTAATCAGAGGGATAAGTTGTAGATACAATAGCGAAAAAGTAAACACTTAATACTGCACTAAGGGGAAGCCAAGTAAAGGAACATTTGGAAAAGTTATCTTAATGACTGATCAGAGAAAGACTTGAGGAAAAAAAAGAATGAAATCCAGAAGGAATAGTTTTTCTTAAATGGGAAAATGATACAGAGGCAGAAATTAATGCTACGAGTGTAGTAGAATTCACTTGGAAAGTGACAGTTCTGACTTGTATGTGAACGAAGGCTTCCTCACACCACTGCTTTGCCTTTTCATCCATGTTATGTTCTCTGACTCTTATATCATCTGACTGTTCTGGCTTGGCCTGGCCCAAAAGGCAGAGCAGTCAGATATGGTGGAACTCCAGAGCTGCTTAGGAGGCCAAGTTAATGAAGTGCCTGTGTTCCTTCCCTAGGACTCTGACACCACCATACCAATGGAAGAATCACTGCAATTTAATTCCTCCCTCCACAACATTCACCACGGCATGGATGACCTCATTGGAGGCGGGCATAGTATCCTGGAGTCACTGAGGGCCCAGAGGCTGACTTTGAAGGTGTGGTCCCTGCTAGGGAACAGGGGAAAAGCCTCTTGTTTTAGCCTTACTCAGTACTTTGGAACCTGCTGTATGTTTTGTGTCCCCAAATTTTGATGAGACAGAGCCCTTAAATTTATGATCCTTCCTGTTGGAGGTGAATGTTTATAAGCCCCATAGTTAATCAGATTTCCTTTGCTACCGCTTGAAACAAACCATCAAGTGGCCTTTCTTAGTATCAGGTCTTTCCCTATGTACTACACTTCCTATGAAATTGACAGTAGAAACATGAGTTTTATCTTAGTTTGTATTAGATCCATTGAGCCAGTAAGTTTAGTAAGAATTGTACATTTCTTAACAGTAGTATAGGCTGAGAAGTTCTGTAGGATCTGCTTTTGTAATGTGCATAGTTCCAGTCTACATGATTTTTTCCTTAGGGTCCCAGCTGTGAGATACCTTACAACCAGGACCTTTTTGTACTAGAACCCTGAATTCCCATGAATGGGATCTCAGGGCTGTCTTAATACAGCAGTAGATAACCTCCAGAGCACATAATGCTGGCTTCCAGTGACTCCCACTTTCTCTTAAGCTGCAGGTATTCCCAGAAGCCTGACCCATTGCCACTACTACAACTCTGACCCCCTGGGAGTGGTTTACAGAAACATCATTCAGAGTGATGTCAGTGGTGATGTTTCAGCTTCAGTCCTTCTCCTAAATCAGACCTGGTAGCTAATGGGGTGTGGGCTGCTAGAATGAAGCACTCCTAGCCACTGAGCTGTGAGAAATAGTTACTTTATGTTAGTTTTTATTGGATCCTCTGAGCCAGTCAGTTTCAAAAGAATTATACATTTCTGAACAGCCCCTGCCATCTTTACCAGGGAAAGGGTCAGGTAAGCTGTGGTGGTACTGACTTCTGCCGACAGCTGCAGATTTCAGATGGCCTCTTTCAGAACAGCTACGTGCAGTAAACGGATAACACATTGCTGCTGGCCTGCCTTTTCTGTAAAGAACTTCTGTTTTCCTTTTCCATATCTCAGCAAACGGATCATGTTTTTAGGGCAAGACTGCATGTTTCACCAAAGGACAGCATTCAGAGTTAGAGCTATTACTAAAGGAAATGTTTGTTGCCTGCTGAAGTCTGGCATCATGTACCTTCTGCTAGAGATTCAGTACTTGGAAGCCTGTCTCAATGGTTGTGGGTTGAGCCTTGAGGTTTCTTGCTCATTTCTTACTACCCCTGTTAGGGAAATTTTCTGCCTAAACAATTTGAAAGGAATTCAGTAGAGAGCTTGAAGGAAGTAGGCCAAAGCACCCTGATTTGGACTAATTTGTGGTTAAAAAAAGATATACTTTTTGAAATTTATTGGCCACTTTCACATGAAGCCTCATCTTTGGACCTGATATGATGAAATTGTGTTCAGAGCTAGACAAGGTTGATAGCCTCATTTTCATTGTTATGAAAAATATCTTTTTGATCTCTTATAAGTTTGACTTGAGATATCTACATATACACATGTAGACACACACACACACACACTCACTTTTTTGTTAAACTAGGTATGGAACCCAAGGTCTCAGGAATGCTGGACAAGTGGTCTGCCACTGAGCCACTTCTCAGCCCTTGGTAAAGCTTATTATTTATTGTCTGGGCAGAATGTTGGTTCTAAATCTTTGTCCATTATGCTTCTTGTTCCTGTTACTTCCCTGGCCTCTTCTCCATTACTCATTAATGTGTATTCATTAAGAAAACATATGTAGGACTTGTGGGCTAGATCCATCTGTTTAAGTATAGTGTATTTTGTCTGTTCCATATTTGACTTTTTTTTTTTTTTTTTTGTGGTACTGGGGATTGAACTCAGGACCCTTTGCTTGCCAGGCAAGTGCTTATTCTATTGAGCTATCTTAATATTTGTTACTTTTCTTTCTTTTTTTTTTTTTTGTCTTTTTGAGACAGAGTCTTGCTATGTGGTTTAGGCATTATTTGTTACTTTATAAGAAATTAAGGGTTCAGTCCCCAGCATCATATGTCATGGTGGCTCCACCCCCAGGTGCCCTGAACCAGCCATTGAGTCTGGGCATGGTGGTGCATGCCTATAATCCCAGGGTTGGGGAAGCTGAAAACAGGAGGATCATTAGGAGTCCGAGCTGCATAGTGAGACCCTATACAGATACATTAAAGAGAGGGAGAGGGAAAGGGGAGTAAGGAAGGAAAGGCTGGATGATTTGTGCTATTGGTTTGAGAATAAAGTATTTTTACTAGTGGCAAGCAACATTCATATAAGGGCCTTTAGGTCATTGAGTTTGTCATGTTCTACCTTTTCATTTTTCCCACTTCAAATCTTCTTGTAAATATAAACTTTGCTCCACACATTTGTACATAATAAAGTCTCTGAAGGTTTCACTCTACAGAGTGATTAGGTTAATATAAAGGATTATTGGAACTAGGAAACCAAGGAAGAATTTTAAAATATTTTTCCTTAATTTAAAAGGCTAAATTTTTAAATTTATTTTTATGTATTTGGTACAGGGTCTCACTATGCAGCTCAGACTCATAGTGATCCTCTTGTTTTCAGCTTTCCTAGCATCGGGATTACAGATGTGTGCCACTATGCTGGTCTCTGTTGACTCAGCATGCCTGGGAGCAGGGCCAGTGTGGCCTGTGATCAAATCCTGGTCCTTGGGCTTGCCTAAGCAAGTCCACTGAGCTATCTTGCTAGCCCTTTAAATTTGTTTATTGAAGCCTAATTTATATACAATGAAGTGTTTGGATCTTATTTGTATATTTCACTGAATTTTCATGAAAAGCATTTAGTGGTTTAACTCACACTCCTTTCAAATAATAGACATTTGCACTGCTTCTGAAAGATCCTTTTGCCCTTTCCTAGTCATGCAGTCCATCTCTCCAGGAAGCCACTTCTCCCTATAAATCAGTTTTGCCTGTTATTGAACTTTACATAACTATACTCATAGTAGTATTTTCTCTGTCACTTCTAATGTATTTATTTATATGTATTTAGTACAGTGTCTCACTATGCAGCTCAGACTTGGTGTGATCCTTGTGTTTTCAGCTGGGATTATAGGCATGCATGTCACCACAGCTGGACTCAGTCACTTGCTTAGTATGCTCTGGGGTGGGGCCAGCCAGGCATGGGGTACTGGGATTGAACTCTGGTCCCTGTGCTTGCCTAAGCAGGTGCTTAGTCCACTGAGCCATCTTGCCAGCCTTCTGATGTTTTTAAGGTTCTTTCATGTTGGTTATTTGTGGTGACTAGGTCCTTTTTATTATCAAGCAGTATTCCATTGTGTGGATATATCATAATTTGTATGTCTGTTCTCTGATGTTTACATTGTTTCCAGTTTTTAGATAGTATGTTTTTTTAAGCTTTATTATAGTTTTAGCTTTTATGTTTAATCCTGTGATCCATTTCAAATTAATTTTTATATATAACGTGAAAGGGTACAGTTTTATACTATACATCAAATATATGTGTATCTTTACTATATATATGATAATTTACTGTATAGGTAGTGGTTTCAGCACTAACTGGAAAAAAAGTTTCTTCTTATCCTTTGCATTGTGGTGGACCTTGATCAAAAACCAGCTGACCTTAGGAGAGTAAGTCGGCTTCTGGCAGGGTCGCTTTCTGTATGACCGAGACCAAGACATAACAGAGCCTCAGCTTATTACCTTTACCCATCTTTGGCCAGGTAGGTTGATCTTTGTTTCCTTTATCTTCTTGTCCACCCCAGGGGACTCAGAAGAAGATCCTTGACATTGCGAACACACTGGGCCTGTCCAACACAGTGATGCGCCTCATTGAGAAGCGGGCTTTCCAGGACAAGTACTTGATGATTGGCGGGATGCTCCTCACCTGTGTGGTCATGGTCCTTGTGGTTCAATATCTGACATGAGCCAGCTGTGTCCAGGAGCTGGACAACATTCCCATTGCGTGAGAGCTTATGAATATGTGTGTGCATGAGAGAGGAGGGCTGTCTAGAGGCTGCCTTTGAAATGTATGCCCACCTTAACTGTGAACACAACTCAGGAACAATTGTGATCCACTTTCAGACCTGTTTTCTATGACATCTTAAGAAGGGGAGCTAGTTCCATCAAAATATGTGGTCCTTAAGAAATGAAAAAAGTCTCTTGCTTTCTCTCACTGAGGGAAGGAAGGGATGACTTTGGTGGCTTTGTCCACACAACTGTGTGTCTACACCATGGAAAGCTGCTACAGTGAGCCTTGTGTGGGGGACTGACTACACTCACACAAAGGAGAGGAAAGAAGCCTTGTTTCCTTGGGCTCATTGGAAGTTAGTTCACATGCTCTTGCTTCTTGCCGTCCTCTCCACCCGCCCCCAGAATGACATGCAGGTGACTAACTGCTGACTCTTGTCATTCTTTCCTGGAGGCAGCTACCCAGGGGAAGCAAAGGCAGGGAAACTATTGCTGATAACATGAAAGCTCTTCCACACTACAGTTGCTGGGTGTGTGTCCTTCCTAAAATGAGGCCAGAGTAGTTTCCTGGGAGTGTTCAGTCTGGAGACAAAAGGCTGAGCTACTGATTTTTTTTTTTTCCCAGTTAGTAAAATGGTTGGATCTTGGGGTTAGATGCTGATTGGCACCTACTATGCTCAGGCTTTGGTGGACCTTTGCTCCTTGGAAAGTAGCAGTAAGCAGAGATTAGCGATGTCAGTTATAATCTTACTGTAATTCTAACAGATCCAATTCCACACTGCTATTCTGCCCAGCCAGAGTAGGGCACAGTGAAGATGTTCCTGATGTATTATGTTATTAGAGTGTTTTCAGGGACCAAGAGTATGCTCATTTTCTGCTCAGCCCTGAGTTAAGGCTAAATCAGTAGCACCTCGTGTATTGCAGTGTTTATTACAAGGTCATTCAGTCTTGGAAGTTCATCAGATGTGTTCAATGAAAATACTAGCAAGACCTGATTGGGCCGGGCAGGATGGCTCAGTGGTCTAAAGCACCTGCTTAGGAATGCTTAGGCAGCTGCAGGGACTGCAGTTTGATTCCCTGCACCACATGCTGTGCCAGCCCTGCCCTCAGGGCAGGCTGAGCCGGCCATTTAAAAAATAAATAAATAAATAAATAAATAAGCAAAAGTTCTGAAACAAGAAAAAAAATAAAAAAAGGGGGGCCTGGCGGGATGGCTCAGTGGTCTAAAGCACCTGCAGGCGCCTGCAGGTGGCTGCAGGGACCACGGTTCGATACCCGCCACCACATGCTGCGCCAGCCCTGCCCTCAGGGCAGGCTGAGCTGGCCATAAAAATAAGTAAATAAAGAACAAAGTTTAAAAAAAAAAAAAAAAAAGACCTGATTATTTGTTCATTTGTCAGGGCCAAGCCTGCCCTACTATCCTTAGGAATACTAGACTCCTGGCAAGACAAAGGACAGTTTCCTAGAAGAACTAAAAACCTGATCAGTATTAACTTTACCTTTGATTGTCTTGCCTCATGTACTTTCCTTTTGGCTTTAATTTTCTTCCTCTTTATGTATGTAGTTGTATTCTATTTCCCTTACCTGTTCCTGTGCCAGTATTAGTCTTTTCAGGCATATCTGTGACATAATTCCCCTTTTGGTGGATTTTCTTAACTTACAGGTTTTTAACATGAATCTCCTGGATAGTAATCTCACACCTTTGAGTATCTGTCACTCCTATTCTGGACCAAACAAGAGCCCTAGATTTTCTAGGAAGGAAAAATCTGATCCCCTTTTTAAAAGATCGACAGTCCTACAGAATGAAAACAGTGTTCTAGAGTGGGGACAAAGGGATTGCAACATCTTCAAAACTAAATTTGACTTTGAAGATGATACCATTTGAAGCTTTCATGTGTAACAGGTCTTAACTGTAAAATGGATTTTTAGCTTGCAAAGACTTGGCCTGTGCTTCCTGGAAACTTAAAGATCACGCTAGACAACACACTTTGGAGGAAAGTGTACAAGTCACAGCTGAGACATTGAATTTAAACTCTGGGGGACAGCATCTCCTCCAGTCATGTCCTCCTTTGGCTGATAGGACATCTTTTGGTAGCGTGTACCAGTTTATGTTTCCATACTTTTATAGTGATCAGTTGCCCTTGAACTTTCATGCTGCCTCTTCAAAGCCAGTTCACCCTACTTTGGAATAAAATTTGTGGAGGTGGGGTGAGTCTTTACTGTTTACAGCTAGGAAACAAGCCAGTGTATCTGGAGATCTAGGGACACTGAGACAGTTGTCAAATATTTCTCTCCTGCTATTTTCACAGCAGGGAAGGGTCCTAGGCAAGGGGAGGAGCGCCCTCTTGTGGAGATGTAGTGAGTTCTTAGATGGAGCTGGCTGGAAACTTCAGCAGGTGGTCTCTGTGGTTTGAAACAGTGTATTGTGGAGATGTGCATTACAGGTGTGTCCACTTTAATAAAAGCCAAACTTAAGACTTAAGTAATTTTATAGAAAGTTTCACTGCTGAATTCCTAAAGTCCCTTGATATTTTGAATCTAAATAGATTTGATTTGAAAATTTGGATTTACATCAATTGTTTTTGGAACTGCTGAATAAAATTGGGATTTATTTTATTTAAAAAACTGGTGTTTTGCAAAAGCATTATTCATTCTTATGACTGATGATCCCTTTGGTGTATTTTTAGGCCAGACTCTCAAACATTGCTTCATGGGTGCAATTAGCTGTTTCAGAGGCAGCTGGGAAGCTTTCTGCGATCTATCCAAAACCTTGTGAACTAGAATATTTTTTTTTTAATCCCAAAGATAACTCATATGTATATCTTGGAACCACTGTCTCCTGGACAGGAAGCTTTGTCTTAATCAAAGATAGAATTTAAAAGCATATGCTAAACCAGCTCAGTAGTATGTCTGAGAGCAAGACCTGTCGAGTTCAAAATATAGTAAGTCTCTAACTTAAAACATTTGAGTTATGAACTTTCACAGGTGTCCTATGTAAGTAAGACTGTCAGATACAAACAAATCTGACTTAAGACTAAAACTTGTTCATAAGTCAGGGACTTACTGTAGTGTTATTTATAGCCTACATAATTTCAGAAGAGTTGGGGAGATGCATTAGAAGTTAGGAGGCTTAAAATTCATCTCAAGGGTTGACTACTTGCCTAGTGTACATAAAACCCTGGCTCCATCCCCAGCAGTAGTGCTGATGGAAAGGGGAGTATGTTAAGTGAAGTAATGCAATAACTAAAACAGTGAAGCATAGGCTGAGGATGGTCAGTCCAATCAGAATATCAATACAAAAATAAATAGAAGTCAAAAAGCCCTTTAAAAACAGTTTAGGAACCCCCTTGTGGCTTTCAGTTTCAGCAGGCAGAAGTGTCTTATTACTGGTGAATGGGGTGGGTGGGTGCACTGTGAGTTTGTTCTGTTTTTGTCTTTTTTTTTTTTTTTTTTTTGAGATAGGGGCCCTTCGTGCAGTTTAGGCTGGCCTTGCACTCACTCTGTACCTCGGGCTGGTCTCAAACTCATAATGATCTGCTTGCCTCAGCCTCCCTTTATAGGTGTGTGTGCCACCATATCAGGCTGTTCACTGTTCTTAAGATCCAGACCCTTGAATTTCAAACTGGAAATCAGGCAGAGTTACTTTCCTGCATCTCTATAAATCACCGACCCTCTGAAATATAGTATGTAGCTCTTTCCCACTGTATAGACAGGGTAAGGTCCTCTGTGAATACCTGAAGGCCCCACAGGGAGTCCCAAGAAGCTGGCTTCTCTTCTGGCCAGCATTGCCCAAGAACCTGATGGGGTGGGGTCAGGCAGAGGTAGGGGAGGGATACAGAGGAGCATGGCTTGCCTGCACAGGTTGTAGAGCTAGCTGTAAAACATTCAGACTTTACATGGCCAATTCTTGGTTCTAAAATACTTCCACTAGTTGATGAGGGAGGTGGGTGTGTGGTAGGGCATTTGTGAAAATGGTTCCAAGATTGGAGAATCTACTTAAGCCTTGCCATTAGAGGGCAGCATACCGTCTGTGACTAGTAGGTCTGGTCCCTTAAGCATGCATTGTTTAGAGGAAGTTGAAGCAATGGTGTGTTTTTGTTGGATTCCCTTTAGATTCCAAATTCTTGCTTACTGTGGGCTATTGAAGCTCTTGAATATGGCCAAAAATGAACTTGAAAATCTCAGGGAATTCTGATTTCTCAAAGTGTGGTGGCCATCCCTACTATCCCTTCTATGTCAGTTTGTTTCATGTGGCACATGAGAACATTGAGAGGTGAAGGACTAGGGTGAATCTGGCAGATACTTGGTCCCTTAGTAAGTTCCCATGACAGAATTTTTGTGATAATCTGACCCTGCTTCAACCTGTGTTCTCTAGTACCAGGATCTCAACTGGGGTTCCTTTGAGATCGTCTAGTAATGCTCACGTGAATGTGGATTTTACCTTGACCCCTTTTGATTAACAGGCACTGGGAACTGCCTGGGAGATTGGTTGCTTGGCCCCGGAACACTCCACAATCTTGAATAGTTGCACTTGTGCATAGGATGTTTCTTCTAGCTATGTCATAGGCAACCCCACCTCCATCCCATGTCACCTTCTAGAAGTCTGTCTCTCCAGTGTATCTCTAACACTACCTTTCCTGAATGGTAGTTGTTCCCTTACTCTGCAGGGACCTTTGTGTTACCCTGCCCATAGTAAGAGTTCAGCAGCTGTTTGATAAATACCTTGCAAGATGTCCAGGCCATGTAGCTAGCAGAGATGCATGCCAGTGACCAGTGAAGCTGTGCCCAGGCCCTCATTGCAGCAATCAGCAAAGTAATGGGAGGATACAGGGGACTCCTTAGGGAAAATGTGTCAGCAGGGTCTAGGGAGAGGCCAGCAGAGTGACCATCTTGTCTTGGTTTTAAAACTAAAATTTGGAAATCATGGCAGCCCCTGTAGTCTAGAATAAATGTGATAGTTCACCACATTAAACTCAAGACTAAGGCAGTTATGGCTAATGCAGAGCACTCAGACATAGGGGACTGTAACTTGGGAGGCCAACTCCTGGTTCCATTGATGTCTTGTGGCTCCTTGTGAAGTGCCTGCCCATGAACATTCCTAGTGAGCTGGCCACGATTTTTTTTTTTTGGTCTTTTGGAGATAGGGTCATGCTGTACGGTTCAGGCTGGCCTTCAGGTCACTTTTGTAGCCCAGGCTGGTCTCGAACTCACACCAATCCTCCTGCCTCTGCCTCCCAAGTGCTAGGATTACAGGCATGCACCACCATGCCCAGCTAACTAGCTGGCCAAGATTTGACCAGACACAGAAGTGAGTGGGCCACAGTGCAGTGCATCAACCTTTGTGTGTTCACAGAACCCTGCATGTGCCCATTACTGAGCTGTTGAGGCATATATCTACTCTGTATTTAGCAGTGATTACAGAGCTCAAGTTAGCACTAAAAACCCCAAAATCAGGAGGCAAAGCCTGACTTCAAGATCCAGCCCTGTTGGTGGCAGTTATGTAGCATATACCTCTCAACCTTAGCATTTTTCTTAGAACTGGGTAACATCTGTCCTATGTCCCTTCCTAGGTGTCATGAGGACCATACACTCATGTTTGTGGCAGACTCCAGAGGTCTACTGGGAATTCTTCCTGGGAATACCTGGATTTTACAATATCCTGACTTGATGTCTCCAACTGTGAAGTTCTGAGCTGCTTAATTTGAGACAGGGTTGGCCTTCAGATTTTTTTTTTTTTTTTTTTTTTTTTTTTCACTTTGCAGGGAATCTCCTGTTTCAGATGCCTTCTGGGTATGGGACTGTTATTCCTATTTAGCTGGAGCTGGCCTCGTTCATGTGAAAATGGCAAAGGACAGAATAACGCAAGAGTTTCCAAGGTTGAGGGGGACATACCTAAGGAAGGGCTTGTCTGAGAGGGAGGTGATGGCTGCTGGCTTGGTCAGAGAGGAAGAATGGGAAAAATAGGAAGGGTGACCCATAAATTGTTGGAGGTTGTGGTAAAGTTTATGAGAGGGTTGGCAGCTACATCCTCCAAGAGGCTCACAGCTTCTGAGTCCCCTCAGAGCCCGTTGAAGACACAGTTGATACCTAGAGGCTTGAGAACTCTGAAATGAGCTACATCTGCTGGCCAGAAAACAAAACAGCTCTATTCTCTTTTTCTTTCTACCCAGGCCACAGGTGCTGCTTGGGCAGGGTCCACCCCCTGGCTCTGCTCACCCCCTGGCTCTGCTCACCTCCAGGCATCTCCCTATGCCAGGGTAAATGCAGGGACAGAACAGAGTAGGGGAATGGATACCCCCTTGGAAAGATGGAGTAATTACCACTGCTATCTAGAGGACCTTTGCTGGTTTGAATGTCAAAAGATAAAGCCCTGACGGCTCCTTAGTTCCTGGCCAAGTTCCTGTTGCTATATGCACAGAGTGGCTGTAAATTCAGTGCCTATGGTGATTTCTTCCAGGAAGTTCTTTTTTTTTTGCCTGTGGCAGGGGAGCTTTCCTTACCTTATTTGAGGGGTTCCAGAAGACAGCTCCAAGAGCTGAATGAGATGCCTGGATAAGATCCTTTGGAATAAACTGAAAGTCACCCTTTTGGAGGAAATTACACTTAAAGATAGAGGAATCTTGAGTACTGATTTAAGGAAAGATACTTAATGCTCAATATTTTCTTTTTAACATAAATGAATCAATTTAGTAACTGTAAGTGATGTCATTGGGCAAAAATTAGATGCTAAGCAAGTAGGGGCAGATCCCAAGACTGGCTTATGGAGGCTAGAGATCCCATCTAGGGGGGGATAAGAGTAGGCAATAAGGCTAGAGGGTGGGGCTAGGCCATGTATCCTGGGGAGGCTGGAGAGGGACGTGAGTGGAATGAGACAAAGGAAAATCAGTTCTCAAAGGCTAGGCTGAGGGTGGACTGCACAGAGGGAGGACTGAAGGGAAGCTGGAGCAAGGGAGACCAGGAAGGCTGGGAGGCCCTGGAGTGAATGCAGATAGATTCTCTAGTCATCCTAGAACCACAGTCTGGCTCAAACCAGGAGCCAGTGCTTGGAGAGAGTAGTCTCTTTAGTTAAGTGTGTAGGAAAAGATTCACTGGAGCTTTTCTGCTTCCCCTCACTGACCTAGACTCTCCCTACCCAGACATGGTTGATGGAGACTACTATGAAGTGGTTCTGAGTAGGATTTATATTAACTAAGTGGCTTTTCATGTTTACTTGTGAGTTCACACAAAACCCAGGGGAACAGACACATAGTAAGTAAACCTATGTGAGTCAGTGGTCCTACTCACACCTATAGTGGTGCATGAAACCATGAGGCCTCAAAGGAGAAGACAGGGCCATAGCTAAGGATATCTGGCTCCAACCTCACTTAGCCAGATAAAGACTGTACCTGTAGGTATCTCACTGGTGAAGGCTTTCCTGGAGACAGTAGTTCTAAATTAACAATGTATTACTTGGGGAAACCCTTGAAGGGACTCCCCAGTCCTCCCCAGATTCCTGCTTTTTCACCATTATGCACCACTTTGTTTGATAACATAAATATGGGCTGCCCAGAGAAATTCTTTGCCTTTACCCCAGAGAATCTCAAATCATGTGTTTTTGATCCTCCTGGAGCCTTGAAATGTTAGCATTTGTGTCATTTAAGCCTTCATTGTCCACTTCTTTGGGAGACTGTGGGCCTGATCAGCCCACAATAACTAAGGGATACTACTGACACGAGAATGACAACTGGTTAGGGGTGGGGGTGGGCAGAATCTAGCACTGCCAAGACCTTGGGACTTCACAGCTCATTTTCATGATGTTGATATCAGGTGAAACCTTACGGAAAAACTGTTAATCTGGCATGAGCTGTGGACAAGCTATTGTCTTGGGAGGACCTGGCCACTAAGGACTTTGCAGATGACTTGTTGAGATGCAACATGGCATAATGAGGGTGTGGGGTGGGGTTGGAGCTGAGCAGGTATGGCTTAGAACCCTGGTGTTACCACTTCATAGCATTTCAGCCCTGGGCTTCATCACCTGAATCTCAGTTTCCTACCTGTATAATGGTGATAATAATGACTACCTCATGGTGGCTCATGTTCCTGTATCTGAGAGTATTGTCATTAGAAATGATTTTTCTGGGCTGGCAAGATAACTCACTAGACTAAGTGCCTGCTTAGGCAAGTTCAGAGACCATGGTTCAATCCCTGGCACCACACACCACACACCACACCAGCCCCGCCCCAAGCACACTGAACCAGCAACCGGGTTGATGTGTTAGTGCACATCTGTAATGCCAGCGCCAGGGAGGCTGAAAACAGTATCACTGTGAGTACAGGTTGCGTGGCGAGACCCTGTACAAAATGATTTAAGGAGTGATTTTTCTAAGAGGGCAAAAGAGTGTAAGTGACCTAGGTATGGATCCTGCTCTGGCTCTTATTATGTGTGGGAACTTGAACAACTCATTCCCTCTCCCATCCCTTTGTTCTCTGATTTTGTCCAATGGTGCCCCCTCAGGGTGGGGCCCATGAGTACTGCAACACACAGTCCTTTTTGCATAGTTGAGGCAAAAAAAAAGTGATCACCCACACCTTATGGTTGCTATTAATTAGCACTGCATCAGACCTGAGTCTGACCTTTTATCCAGCTGGTATTATTGACATCTCCAGAGCAAACAAAGAAAGCACTGTAAGTTATCTGCTAGTTACATTTTATGTTCGGCATCAGAAGACCTATCTCTAATTCCCACTTTTTTTTTTTTTTTTTTTGTTTTGCTTTTTTGAGACAGGGTCTTGCTATGCAGTTGAGGCTGGTCCTGCGCTCACTTTTGTAGCCCAGGCTGGTCTCGAACTCGCACCAATCCTCCTGCCTCAGCCTCCGAAGTGCTGGGATTACAGGCGTGAGCCACCACGCCCGGCTTCCCACTTTATTATGTGCTGATATCACTTGCTTTCTCTCAGCCTCTGTGTCCCCAAGTGAAATGAAAATGTTAATATTGGCATACTTGGCAGAACTGTAGTGAAGACAAAAACAGCCAAGCATGTAAATCAGTGAGGATATTCTGGACTGCAAGTACTGAACATCCCAATTCCAAGCAGATTTCACCAGCAAGAACCTGTGGGCCTGGGACAGCTTGCAAGGTTGAGTGACTTAGGGCACACTGAGGTCATCAAGGCCAGGCTTGGCCTACATAGGTTCCCTCTGAGTTGTGGAACTATTGGGAGAGGATGTAGAAAAGATGACAGATGTTTAAAGGGCCAGACTAGAATCATCACCTGTTCATTAAGTGAGTACTAGCTGAGTACCCACTAGGTATCAGTCACAGGTCTGGACTTCGATGCACACAGGATTCAATAAGGCTGCACCTGTGCTGGTGGTGTACTGCTGTATGACACTACAAAATAGAGGACTTACTAACACTTCAGTTTCTAAGCATCAAGATTTAATACGAAGTGTGGCTAGAACAGTGTATCTGCTATGTGACATTTGTGTCCTCAGCTGGAATATTCCAAGGCTTTGGGGGAGAATCTGAACATTCACCAGCATTCCATGCTTGATGTCAGCTGAGTTCTGGACCATGACTATTAGAACACCTGCCTTCAGCTTCTGAATGGGTCCATAGCTTTCTGGAAGCACGGTGGCTGTGTTCCAGAAAGGGACCAGGTGAACAAGTATCCTTTATGATCAAGCTTCAGATGTTATGGAGGATTATTCTGCCATGCCCTTGGGCTGTGATAGTCACAGGCCCCCAACTGTCTTGCTGGGAAGCAGAAAAGCAGGTGGGATGGGATGCACATGTGTGGCCATCTTTGAAAAGCATAGCCTGACACTCTCCTGAGTAATGCACATGTCTAGCTGGGAAGACAAATAGCTCACAACGAAATGTACAAATGGCATTGGTATAGGAAGCTTAAAGGCATGGCAGGAATGGCACCTAATCATTTTGGGATTCTTGGGGAGGCTATAAGCTGAATCTTAAGCAAGTCAGGAGCCTGAAGGGAAAGACTCTTAGGAGAATGGAGGCACAGTCACATCCTCAGTGAAGGGTTTGCTTTTGGGAAGTGCAAGAGTCTGGCAGAAGTGCAGGTTGGGCATGGATGGGAGGTGGCCAGGGTCAGACAGGGCACCTGAGAGTGGTGCCTGCCTTCCTCCATGCCCTGTCCTTCCTATAGTAAGCATTAATAATTTGTGATTGAAACCAGAGCAAGTATTGGTGTTGAGAGAAAACCATGTTTCAAAGGGCCTCCTGGAGGAAGCCACTGAGCAGCCCTTTAGCAAAGCAAAATGCCAAGGGAGCTTCTATGTTGCTGACACTTGCTCCTTAGGACCATATGACACCTGCCCCCCCCCCCCAAGCTCAGGGCACCTGCATTCATATAGGCTCCTGAAATTCACAACTGCCTTTTTCTTAGTTTTTGTTGTTTTAGTATTTGTTGATGCCTTTGAGAGTCCACAAGAGTAGGAGGCAAACCCATAGTCACTTTGCTTTCTTGTTCATGGCCCCTCGTCAGATTGTTGGGTTCTCTTGCCTCCCTCTTGAACCCCAGCTCTGCTCTCTGCTATACCTTGTGAGGGTAGGAGGCCACTGGCTGAAGAAACTACTGGTAGAGGGAGCATGACAGGTCCAGGAGAGAAGAAAAGAAGATGGAGGTGGAGATGAAGAAATACAGTCACCATGTCTGCTCAGTGCCTGAGCCAAAAGCTTATGCTGCAAATTGTTTTCCTGCATGCCATGTTTGTCCTAGGGAAATAAAGGCCCAATTAAGATAGCACGTATTGAAAATGAGTAGTTGCAATAGGCAGCTTACTAGGCCCATCTCTGGGAGCATTTGGGCAGTTGTGAACTTTAGGAGATTCCCTGTGAGTGCAGGTACCCTGAGCTCAGGGGGAGATAGTCCCAAGAAACAAGTGCCAGCAGCATTTTACTTGCTATAGGCCCTGCTCAGTGACCTGAGAAGGGCCTAGACTGGTCTCTGAGGCATGCTGTATGCTCTGATGGGATATTGGTCAGCTAAACTATGGAGCTGATGAGATCAAACTGTCCACTTTCAAATCACAGAACAGAAAAGGGCTAGAAGAGTCTAGGATCACCTGGAGGAGAATATTTGCCAAGTGCCTCCTATCTAGTTGGTGATCACAGACCTGGAATCACAGTGGATATTACATCCAGGACTCCTGCCACTTTACTCTGCTGCCAGGGACATCCTTGCCCTAGGATGGCATATTCTGGCCCTTGTCTGTGGTTCTGGATCCAGCCACAGTCTGCCTTGGCACTACCACATTCCTGCAAGACATTGCTAACTCAGCATGATGGAAGCTATGTCAAGGTTTGTTCTGATTTGATAACATTTCTTCAGACTCCTCTGAATTTGACATAAATGGGTATTCACATTACTATTGTGACATCCCTAGGTGGACAGAGCCGCGAGCTGCCTGGAATAGGGTTCCAGAGGTGTGTGCTTGTTGGCCATCCACAGAGAAGCTTAGTGGTGGGTGGTATTCTTCACATGGGTACCCATTGGATCATATTGATACATAATTTGTTTCCATGACAACCATCCTATTCATCAGTAAAGGTTCCTTCCTGTCTATCCTGCCTCGAGTCCAGGCTCCTTGTACAGCTGTGCACTAGCCCACATTTCCATTTCCTAAGTTATCAGTGAATGGTCAAACTGTCATATAAAGCCTCTTGGGAGCTGCCTGGTAACTGGCTGGCCTTTGAAAATGACCACATAACCACTTTTTAATTGGGTTAGGAACTAGCTGCCAGGGGTTCTTTTTTGCTCTGTCCTCTGGAGTTTAGCATTAGAGCCTTTCCCATTCCCCTTGCCCAACCTAGCTAAAGAAAGTGCTAACAAAGGCTACACCAAAGCCAGTTAGCTCAAAAGGAAAAAGATGCCAGACACCCACAAGGAGGAAAGCCAGCTCAGCATAGAAACACTCAAAACTCATCTTGCCCTTCTCATAGCCAGTCCTGTTCTGACCTCTGCATTTGCTTTTTCCTCTGGGCCTTTGCCTTTCTGATTCTCTTCACAGCCCAGTTCTAATTCCTTCCCACCAGGAAGTCTTTTTTTCTAAGCCATTTTTTTTGTGCATCATCTCACAGCAGCTATATTTGGTTCTTGCAGCATAACTTGGCATGTGTTGCATCAGGGAGAAAGGAGATTCCTGAAGCTATTTATTGTCTTAAGGTATTTTTGGTATGTTTTCTTTCTATGCTAGAAAATTCTTATGGTGAGCATATGTTGTTTATCTGCCCATCCAAAGCATCTCCTTTAGACCACTGAGTCTTGTCTCTTTCTGTGGAAAAGCCAGTGCATGGGATTCAGCCAGAACTACATCCTCCAGCAAGGGTAAGTGCCTCAAGCAGGCCTGGCCAATTGGTAGGCCATAGTGGTTGGTTCAGGGAAGATGGAAAGTAAACCAGCACCTTCCCTAACAAATAGCCATTCTTGGTTCTCACTAACAAAAGCGAGGTGATACTAACCTTTTTCACCTGTCTTGCAGCTAGGGGTTGTCATGTCACTTGGTTCTGTAGAGAAGATATGAGCAGAAGTTGCCAGGAAAGACATCTGGGAGAAAGTTTCAAAAGTTGGTGTGGCCATTTTTGCCCTAATCCTGAAGTCACTGCCTCTGAGCTCAATAGTCCCCTAACCTGGAGGTTTTTAGGCCAGCATGTGGAAAGGCTGCCTAAGAATGAAGTCTGTTAAGAGCTAGAGCTAGAGGGGCTGGGGAGATAGCTCCATGGCACAAGTGCCTGCCTGGCAAGCACAAGGTCGTGAGTTCAAACCCTGGTCCTGCCGAAAAAAAAAAAAAAAAAAAAAAAAGCTAGAGCTAGAGAGAGACCTAAAAAGATTGTAGGATCAGTGAAATCCCTCCACTGAGCCTTGGCGGAAGCATTAGAATGCTCCACTTTAGGGAACTGCTAAGTCCCTTTCCTGTCTGAGCAACACGGGCTCAGTGTCTTTCAGTGAGCAGTCCTTGAATGAAAGCCTTCACATGGCTAAAACCATGCCTTTGCCTATCCTTGTTTTTTGCTCTCAAGTTATCCTACATAATAAGATGCTGGATACCATAAGACTTAATCCAAATCATATTCCAAAATTTTTAAGAATCAAATGAGAGCTTGAAAAGACTAGTATTGTCAAACTAGACCCAATATAGAACAAATTCATTCTCAATGTAGGTCTCAGGCCAAGCCCACCTCTAAAGCAGTAAACAGCCTGGAGTCCCTTCCTATTTTCACTAAACCATTCAGCATTCACCCCTTCCAGGAAGCCTTCTGGTCAGATTTTAATTTCATTGTCCTAACCTCATTTGCAGTTTCTCACTTTTGTTAACAGTCCACCCAGCTCTGCTTGGCTGTGTTATTTCAGCATAATTGTGTGTAGCTCATTTCTTCAACCCTAGCCACACCCCAATCCACCCCACCCCCACTACATGATTGCACAGTTGTCTGGAACAGCCTGTTCCTCTACCATCACACTAGGAGCTCTTTGGGCTCGAGATCCAGATGCTGCCTTTCCTCACACCAGATTAGGAACTAAAAAAATGTCTATGCCCCATAAAGCCTTACTGGCAAGACTACCACCTTGTAGAGATGGAGAATGGAAAGAAAGGGGTAAGACCAGTTAGCAGTAAGGGCCATCTTGCCTTTCAGGGGAAAAAACAAGCAAACCCATGGATCTGTAGTTTGTAGGAGTAATCCTGAATCAGAATCCATTTTTCCATAGCTCTTGCAATTTTCTAACTTGGGTCGTGCCTCTTCTGGATGGCAGTGAGGCAGAAATCTCTTCCTCATATATGGTCAGGAGTCTGCCTTACAAGCTTTTATTTCTCTTGTTCTCTGGATGTGTGTAACAGTGAATTCCTTGATTGGGAACTTGCCAAATCTAAGTAGACACACATGAGGGCAGCCATGTTTCTACTGTCTCAGCTTCTGCTCATGCTAGAAAAGTAGCTAACAGGCCACTGGGAGAGGATGTCCTCATTCTGCTTTCTTCAATGTGCAGCCTTGTCTCTGGATCACCTGTTCTACCCAAAGATAAAGCCTTTAAGCAGTATTTATACAATGAGCAGCTGTGGAGGGAGCATGCTAATACAGGATCTTCAAGAAGGTGATGGCTTTCCAAAAGAGACAGGGGAAGTCATGCAAGAAGAAAAGGTAGCTTGCATGAAAGCAGCAGGCATAAGGTTGTCCATGCTTCCCACACAGCTGAGTGGAGACCACAGAAAGTAGAAAACATGTGAAGAGGCCTGATCAAGAGGGGCATGAAGGCTGCCTTATCTGTGGGAGAGAAGGAACTGATTTTCCCTTTGAATGCAGGCTAAGGCTGTGTTTAGTCAAAAAATCGATGGGGAGATGGGCCAGACTTGGACAGGAGAGAGACATGATAAAAATAGTTCTAATGATCCAGACATCTGCATGTGGGAGGACAAGCAGTCATCCAGGGGCTGCAGCACGAAACAGTGTACACGTTGTGCTGCTGGAGGTGGGAGAGTTGGGATCAGACTGAGCAGCTCTTCAGCCTTCAGACAAGTGATGTCTCTTAGGGAAAGGTAATAGTACTGGCTCAGTCTCCCAAGGGGCTCGTGGCCTCATGGGTTTGCTGCTGTTTTGATGATCTGTTGCTGCCAAGAGTTATTAACTCTTGGTTGCCCCACTAATAATCTATAGAGAGTAGGGTCCTCAGCTGCTTTCTGTCTACTGGCAGGGACCAGCCAGGTTTCCTAGAGGTGATGTGAGTGGGAAGCAAGCTGCCAAGAGGCTTTGACCCAGAAAAACCAAGTTGGAGATCCAGCAGGAGAAAACGTGTTTTCAATCTCTACGTTTTCCAGGCATCCATATCTCACACCAAAGAAGGAGAAAGATGTGACACATTTGCACAATAACTCGACAAGGTCTCCATAGCAACAATGACCCAAAAATCTACTCCTCTGGCAGTCACAGCAGCAGGAGCTAGCAAAGATGGGGTGGGAGACAAGTGGAAGTTCAGAGAATGACTTTTATTCTTAAACTGAAGGAAGTGCTAATAGCAGGAACCAAGGCATCTTGGAGTTTGCCTAACTCAGGTTATTGACTGTGGGATTCGAAAGAGCCTTAAAAATGAGTAGCTCCAAGTCTTGGTTGTAGGAAACTCCTTGAAAATATGTTACTCAGTCATAAGTGATATGCTATCGGGCATGATCCCTCCCATCACCTACTTGGTAATAAAGGAATTCTTCCTGGGTTGCTGAGGTCTGGAGTGGGCTGAGGATGGACCCAGTTTCATGGAATTCAGAGACTAGGTTATTTGAATCAGCCAAAAGACTGAGTGCACTCCTTAAAAGACCAACATATGTCATGAGCCAAAGAATTGAGCCTTGGCCCACCTGGGCCCTGTCAAACTTGCTGTGTGAACCCTGTTTCTCCCACAATGAAATATACAATCTGCCTTCAAGCTATTAGAGGGCTGAGTGAAAAGCATGAGACAGAACAAGAGGTATCTGAGTGGGCATGCAGAGCAGCCTGACAAAGTTAGTTATGCCCAAGACTCCTCAGTAGGGAGAGACATTTCCTCAGTGGGCAAAGAGCCAGCCAAGGAATGTGATGGGACTTGATGCTAGATAGGCACAGGGAGATGGAGGAAGGTGCAGTGGGGGTGGCTTAGAAGTGTCAACTGCTTCCTAACAGCAGACAGATGGGATAGACTGGCAGAGTATGCTCAAAAGCAGGAGCAAAGTATGTAGCCTCCAGTTCTTAAGTTTTGACTGAAAAAGGAAGAGTATTGTGCTCCCTTCATGATAAAACCTTAATGCAACTCTTTTCACCCCTATGTGCTTCTCAGTTTTTCTCTTTGGTGCTCAGAGACCACTGGCTACATTTTAGATTACGAAGCTCAGGTTGTATTGTCTCTAGGGACAATATCATAGTTGGGGTGGGGGTGGGGAATGGCAATCTGACTGTAGAGCAAAGGAAAAGGATATTCTGGGCACTCAAGCCCAGGTGTTTTGAAGCAAACCATTCCAGGAGCTGAGGAATATTAGAAGTATCTTAGCTATGCGACTTTTCCTCACTGGATGAGGCAGAGGGCACTTTCCATACCAACTGCCCTGGGGAGCAGTGCCCTTATACTGAGCTATGGCAGGCAGGGATTCAACTAGAGCATTTCTGGAGCACTTTTTGTATTCCAGGGGCTTCCTGTGCCATCTAGCTGTCACCCCACAATATATTCTTTCTTTTTTTTTTTTAACCGTGGAAAGTGTCAGCCAGGTGTGATGGTGCATGCCTGTAATCCCACCACTTGGGAGGCTGAGGCAGGAGGACTGGTGTGGGTTTGAGACCAGCCTGGGCTACAAAAGTGAGATCAAGGCTAGCCTGAACTGCATAGGGAGACCCTGTCTCAAGAAAACAAATCATGGAAAGTCCTCTCATCCCTGGAAGAAGTCAGTAGCCATTCTTTTTTTACCCCTGGATATCACTTTCTTATTTCTTCTGGACTGGGCAGGAAGAGACAGACAAGAGGGAGACCTGCTGAGAAATGTTGGCTGGACTCTTGAGTAGAATCTCCCCAGATGAACAGTGGTTACCATGGTCAGGGTCTGGTTTTCAGCTGTAGGATCCAGAAACTCAGCTGGGCCAGATCACTCAAAAGTGGTCGGCCTCTTAGCAATGAGGGAGATGACAATCAGAATGACACTCCCTAAGTTATATATCTAGCCAAAGGCTTATATCCAGAATATATCCAAAGATTGGGGGTGGGGAGATAGCTAAGTAGAATAAGCACTTGCCTGGCAAGCACAAGGTCCTGAGTTCAATTCCTGGTCCCTTGGTGGGGGGGAGAAGTAAGTTCAGAATATATCCAAAGAACTCTCAACACAGCAATAAGAAAGAAGCGACCCAGTTAAAAATGAACAGACAAGGGGGCCAGGGATGTAGCTCAGCAGCACAGTACCTGCCTGGCAAGTGCAAGGCCTTGAGTTTGAAGACCAGTACCAAAAAAAAAAAAAAAAAAAAGCCAAGTGTGGTAGCACATGTGTATAATCCTAGCACTTGGGAGGCTGAGGCAGGAGGATTGCCGTGAGTTTAAGGCCAGTGTGAACCATAGAAACGAGTTTAAGGCCAACATGCACTACATAATGAGACTCTCCAAGAGTAAGAGATACTTATAAGGGCAGCACTACATATGAAAAGATGCTTAATATCACTCATTAGAAAAATATATGTTCCGCCCATGATGAGATACCACTGCACACATATTTGCCTTATAGGTAAGGCAAACAAAACAAATATACCGGCACTGTCAAGTGTATTTGGCTGAGGAGGATGCAAAGTAACTGGAACTATCATACACTGCTGATGAGAATACAAAATGGAACAGCCACTACGGAAAACTGGGAAGTTTCATTTGTTAAGTGTATACTTCTATATGACCCAGCAATCTTCCTTTTAGGTATTTACCCAAGAGAAATGAGAACTTTTATTTGTAAAGGCATAAAAATCTTACACATGGGGCCCGGCGGGATGGCTCAGTGGTCTAAAACGCCTGCTTGGGAAAGCTTGGGCGGCTTCAGGGACCGCGGTTCGATCCCCGGCACCACATGCTGTGCCAGCCCTGCCCTCAGGGCAGGCTGAGCCGGCCATAAAAATGAGTGAATAAACAAAGGTTCTGAAACAAGAAAAAATAAAATAAAATTCTTAAAAAAAAAAATCTTACACATGACTATGTTGGCTTTATTTATAGTCAACAAAAATTGGATGCAACCCAAATATCCTTCAACTAGAGATAGATTAAAAATTGAGAAACTTGCAACACAGTAATGTGCACCTATTATAACCCAAGCAATTGGGAAATTGAGGCAGGAGGGTCACTTGAACTCAAGAGCTTGATTCTAGCCTGGGAAACATAAGGAGATCTTGTTTACTGAAACAAACAAAACAAAACATTGTGATACATTCATCTGATGGAAAATTACTATGCAATAAAAAGAAATGAACTGAGCCAGCATGATGGTGCACTACTATAAGCGAGAGTACTTGAAAAGCTGAGTCAAGGGGATCAGCTAATATGACTTGTGATCCTCCTGTTTTCAGCCTCCTCAGCCCTAGGGTTACAGGCATGCACCACCATGCCCAGACATGTGGCCACCTCTGTGCACCTGGGGGTGGGGTAGGGCCGGTGCATAAATGACCACATTTAGTATGAATAAGACTATCCCTCAGAAAATAGACATGTGGTATAGCTTAATGGTAGAACACCCTGATATTTCATGATCAGTACTTCAAAAAGAATGAAGTGATATGTGAAATGACATTGGATGCATTACACTAAGTGTAAAATGCATTAAAAAGAATTACTGAATGATTCTATTGGACATTCAGGTTAAGAAAAATCCCGGGGCAAAGAAGACAGCAGTGGTCACCAGAGACCCAGGAAGACAGGAAAGGTTTAAGTGCAAAGTGGCAGTGTGTAGTCTTTTGGGGTGAAACTGTTCTGGGTTTTGTGTTGGTGCTTTCACAGTGATAATATTTATCAAAACTCCTAATACTGTATAGTCCCAAATGAATTATATTGTAAATTTAAAAAATAATAATTTAAAAAATAAAGATGCACTTATCATGACTAATTGGAGAGAGTTTAAAAAACAAACTAGGGGGCCCAGTAGGATGGCTCAGTGGTCTAAAGCACCTGCAGGCGGCTGCAGGGACCATGGTTCAATCCCCGGCACCACATGCTGTGCTAGCCCTGCCCTCATGGCAGGCTGAGCCAGCCATAAAAATAAACAAACAAACAAAAGTTCTGAAACAAGAAAAAAATAAAAATAAAAAAAACAAAAAACTGGGAATAAGATGCTAGACAAAAATAACTTGATGGGAGATGTAATCAGAATTTAAATAGTTGAGGTACTGACTTTATCCAGGATAAAAGTAGATATTAGTAATTTCAGAACCTTTCAACAAGGATGCTATTAAAAGTTGAAGGGGGCAGATATGGTGGCACACACCTGTAATTCTAGCACTGAGGAGGCTGAAGCAGGACAATTACTGAGTTTGAGGTCAGCCTAAACTACACAGCAAGACCCTGTCTCAATAAAACAAACAAAAATCCTCCAAAATATAAAGGTTTTAAGATAACTGGGAAGAAAACAAGCAAACCACTTAATTTTCAAACAGTAGGCATTAAAAGAGGAACAAAAGCATATAAAAAGCTGTTAAAAAACAAACCCACTAAAGAAAAAAGTGGATATAAATCCAAATAGATCTGTAATCACAAAAGTGAAAACTGATGAATACATCAGTTAAAAAAAAAAAGATGGTTTTTGCTGGTTATTATGGCACACATTGGTAAACCTTGAACTCTGGGAGGCTGAGGCTGGAGGATCACAAATTTCAGCACAACCTGAACAATTCAGGGACTTAGAAACACTCTGACCAAAGGACGAGGATGGTTTTCAGGATGTAGTTCATGGTGAAGGCCCTGAGTTCAATCTCTGGTACTACAGGAAAAAAAAAAATCCAGTTATATATAGTACTAAAATGAAATAACATGAAAACTTGCAAGGAGAATGGGTTGAGGAAAATAAAAAGATAATGTCAAAAAATAAACCTGGTATTAAAATATTAATATTTAACAAAAAATGTACAGCTATTGCTTGATACCTGTTTCATGTTGAGCTCTTTTCTTGTCCTATAGAGTGACATGGAAGGAAAAGATTCATGACCCCTATCTTAAGGAACTGTTAAGAGTAGTGACCACATAATTCTGAATTACCTCATCCAATAAGCACTCCTAGACTCTGCAAATCCAACAAAATATATTTCTGAAAAGACAAAGAAATGGTACCTAGTTGGAATGCCAACATTAAAAATACTAACATTGTAGCTGGCTTCCAGAAATTACTGTCTAGTGGACCCAGACTCCCCGTATTCATGCCTTTGCAGTCTCTCCCTTTTAATCTGGGCTGGACTGATAACTCATTTTAATAATAGGATGTGGCAGAAAAAAGATGCACCAGCTATAAAGGCCCAAAAAACTTCTGCTTCTGTACATTAATGAAGAAATCTACACAGCAAGCACAATTATTCTAGTATGTAGATCTAGATTGCATGAAGGTGATACCATGAAACCAAAGCAAAGAGGTCAGCTGCTGCTAGTTGACCGCTACATGGCTGCAGTTTGAGCTGACATCACATGCAGTAGAACTTCCCACATGAGCTCAGTCAGTCCACATGAAGGGTAATAAATAGTTGTCAGAAAGTTTTGGGGATAGCTTATGATGCAGCTATAGATTATCCAATCACTTACAATGGGTGTTAGACATTTTTAATTTATATCATTAATTTACATAAACCATGCCATTGAATTTTTCAACAATACTTAAAAGTACATGTAACTAACTCCTATTTTACAAATGGAGAAACTGAGGCTTCAAATGATGTCACAGAGCTACTAAGGAATAGGAGCAGGGCTTGAGTCAAGGGCTTCCTGATTGTGGACTCAATGTTCCCTACCACTGCATTATGTAGCCAAGTGGGGGGAATGGATGTGTAAAAACACTAGGCTTTTCATGCCGGGCGTGGTGGTGCATGCCTGTAATCCCAGCACTTGGGAGGCTGAGGCAGGAGGATTGGTGCAAGTTTGAGACCAGCCTGGGCAACAAAAGTGAGCTCAAGCCTAGCCTGAACTGCCTAGTGAGACTCCGTCTCAAAAAGAAAAACAAAAAACCAAAACCAAACCAAACCAAACCAAAACAAAACAAAACAAAAAACAAACCACTAGGCTTTTCAGCCCAAATCACATCTTTATCCCTTTTAGTATGAACTTCATTCACAATTTCCCCTTTCTGTTTTAATGTTGTACTACTGAAGAGGGAAACAGATTCTGGAGATATGATCAGGTAAGTAGGTGGATGACGTGAGGATTTTATTCTTGTTTTGACACATTTAATAACAAGAACTAATCATCCTCAGTGCTCAGTTCTTTTGAGAACATGTAAATGCTGCATCTGTTCACTGCTTTTCTTACAAAAATACTCCTGACAAGAGTGGACCTTATTCATTACCTGTAGTCATTACTGGAAAGGCCTCAACAGGTAGGAAAGGCTGAATTTTGATGGACTACCCTTTCCCCCAAAGCTCAGGAAAGCTTCCAGGACTCTTCTGAGCTCATCAGGTGTTAGGGATCAGCTACTACCCACCTCACATTCACAGATGAGGAAGCTAATGTCCACAGAAGTGTGGCTTCATTAAAAACTCAGAGCAAGTATTAGCTAGAACACATTTTTAGGTTCTTTCTGCAGTGCTTTCCAAGAATCCCCTCTGGCTTGACATCGGTCTCTGACCTCTAACAGGTGTTGTGAGTATAATAGGCTATAACAGTGCTGAGAACTGCTGGGATCTGTTGAGACCAGAACACAGGCAGGAAGCTGGGTGTGGTGGTGCGTGACTGTAATCCCAGCACTTGGGAGGCTGAGGCAGGAGGATCAGTGTGAGTTCGAGACCAGCCTGGGCTACAAAAGTGAGCTCAAAGCCAGCCTGAACTGCATAGCAAGACCCTGTCTCAAAAAGACAAAAACAAAAACAACCCCCCCCCCAAAAAAAAAAAAAAAAAAAAAACCAAAACAACAACAACAAAAACACAGGCAGGAGCTCAGCAAGGACATGTTCAGCACCACAGACAGCTCCAGTATTCTATTACTGAGGGAGCAGAGGTGGAGGGATGGTTGTTAGGCAATAAAAATATTAAAATAATCTTAGAGATCATCTAGTCTAGCCTCAGTTTGCATGAGAGGTAGCCCATCGAAAGAGAAAATGACTTGTTTAAGGTCATCCACCTAATCATAGAGCCAGAAATGGGGACTGGGAGTATATACTTATTCCATATTTCATTCAAGACCCTCACATACCTGATTCCCAAAATTTCTTACTGGAACACTGAGAATGCAAATTATGGTATCCAAAATAAAAATCTCCTGATACAGATAAATAGGAGACCCCAGAAATATAAGCAACTGAAAGAGCACTAAAATCTACTGGTAAGGTCTGTGACTGGGCTTCTTCTAACTCTAAATTCTTGACAAGATCCTACTTTTCTCTATGTAGCCTTCCAGAAACAATTTAGTTACCATGGTAACCTATCCCAGTGTTCATCTCCATGGCAATTCATTAGTTTTTCATCCTCTGGTGTATTCACATGCAACTGTCTGTATGTACACTCCAGAAAAATTAATATAAAATTACATTTTTGGAGTAGACATTCTCATTATTCAGTTCTGTAGCCAAGATCATAATAAGCCACATTCTGGGATGCATAAGATCCATAGCATAGAGAAAGGACTCAGGCAGTCTTTGGGGAAACTTTTCCTTTTCATTGCCAGTATAAACTTCTTCTAATCTTTATAGCTCAGTGCATCTTGAGCTCACCATAGGCACATATAATTTCCTTTTGTGTCTTTTCTATGTTGCCTGTGCTGGTGAGAAATACTGTGACAAATATAAAAGAGGCTGGTTCCACTACTACCTCTGCAGCCCCTCAGGGCTGACCCTTCTGCTTCCCTTTCCTACTACAGACCAGCTTGGAGCATCATTGGAGATGGTGGGCTAGGCTGTCCAAAAAAGAGGTAGCTACCTTTCAAATGTTGGTTCCACCACCTTCTATCACTGGGTCTGTTTCCTGATTCACAGTGAGAGGGTGATGTAGAACCACTAACCTCACCCTGCAGAGGGGACACAGCTGATTTCCTGTGCCCAGAGACCCTGAACATCCACAGAACTGTCAGCCTTCCCTGCTATGGGCTGTGACCAGGCTCTGTCCTGAGGCCAGAAGTTTAACACTAAGAAGCAAAAAATTAAGGAGAACATAACAAGGAGAATAGAATTGTTTATGGGCCAAAAAGTAACGAAAGAGATGTGTTACTGCACAACTGGGAAATTGAGTGATGTGTTCTAGTCCACGGGAATTTCCAGGCCTGACATGAGAATCTGAGTTTATAGGGTAGTATAAGGCTTTATTCTTTTCCTTTTATAGGAGAGGTTCTTGTTACCTTTTCAATCCACTGCCTATCCATTTGTGCCAGCTCTCTCTCATTTTGCATTCCTCTACTCCCAATCCTGCCCTACATACCCTGGTGATGACATGTGGTGGAAAAAAAGACTGTGGAGGCGGACACACAAGGCATTTCCCAGGTTAAACAGACCTCTCTGTATCCCTGGTCTTCTCTGTGAACCCCAATATATACAGTTGTGAAAATTAAATAGTGAAATATCTATAAAATGGCTCATAGATGAGATTTAATAAATATTGGTTCTTCCTTACCTTTCCCTTTTCCTATATCCCCCATGACTTTTTCGATGGTTGTAGATTCCATCCTGGAGCATGAAAATACTTCTCTCAAAAGTAATCCTAAGGGCGGGGATATAGCTCAGCAGCATAAGCATCTACCTGGAAAGTGCAAACTCAGGTTTGATCCCCACTATTGCAACAAACAAACAAACAAACAGCAACAACAAAAAGAGCCAAGAACATAAAAAATAATATCAAGACATTAGTGGGAAAGAAGCTAGGGCATGAGGATTCCAGGTACAGTTAGTCATCAGCTAAACTTTTTCATCAAAGTTCATGTGCAAGGTAGAGTCATGTTCTGGAGCTATTCCAACTCACCTGGACAGGGGCTCAGAATCTTGAAAACTAACACAATGACTAATAATAGATCTGTTAAAGTGTCATATATGCATAAAAGAATTCAGTTTTATTTGTAAAATGAACACATAGCTCTCTGTTCCCAATAAGTAATATTATCACTATATATTGCTAAGTGAAAAAACCGTATCAGAAGATATATTCAAAACAGTACATATAGTGATGCTTTTGAGAACTACCTCAATTTTAGCCTACTAACTCCTAAACAAAAACAACAACAAAAAGATTTATGCCAAAGGATTTATAGTAATTCTCCCTAGGCTGTAGCTACAAGCATTGACTACTTACATAATACTTTTAAAAGGAAAAGCATACTGAAGATGAATCCCTAGTTTCAGCAGTCTCCTCTAATTTGGCATTCAAGGCCTGGCTTGGCTCGGCTCTCCCTCATTCTGGCTTAGGAGCTTTGTGACTCAAGTGTCTCATGCTACCCTGGCCTAACTATATCCTTTGACAATACTAGTCAGCTCTCATCACAAAGATACAACACTGACACCCACAACTTGAAGAAGGAAAGGTTTAATCTAGCCCATGTTTTCAGGAGATTCAATACCTGGTCAGCATGCTTCAAGGCAGAAACCTCATGGCAGAGCAAAACTGCTTAGTTTATGTTGACTAGGAAGCAGATCAGGGAAAGAGATCCCGAGAGGAAGTGAGATATCGTACATAGTACTCAACAAGACCACTCTTCCCAGGCTCATATAGACACACCCATGAACATGGTCCACAGATTCACTAGGTATTTCTTAACCCAATGAAGTTGACATATTAAGTTCAACAGTCACAATCCACTCCTTGTCAACTTCACACTCAAGACACATCTCTTTAAACCAAATCTCCAGGGGCCTGGCAGGATGGCTCAGTGGTCTAAAGTGCCTGCTTAGGAAAGCTTAGGCGGCTGCAGGGACCACGGTTCGATCCCCAGCACCACATGCTGTGCCAGCCCTGCCCTCAGGGCAGGCTGAGCCAGCCATAAGAATAAATAAATAAACAAAAGTTCTGAAACAAGAAAAAAAAAAAACCAAAAACCAAATCTCCAAATAAAAAAGCTCATATTTCTACCTAACATAATTTTTCCATGTCCAACCAGAAATACAGTATCTTTTCCCCAAAGTCACAATTGTCCTTGCATTTTTCACAGTCCAAGTCTCTTCTGAGACTCAGTAAATTCTTAGCAGTAAGCTTCTGCAAAAATAAAAAAAACAACAATCCCAAGGCACAACTGTACAGGATAAACATTCCCATTCCTGAAAGGAGGAATAGAAGTATAGAAAAGGATCAAACCAAAGCCAAGACCAGAAACCTAGCAGGGCAAACATTAAATCTTGTACCTCTGTGTCCAGCATTTGGGGTACATAGTGGTAAAATGTGAGTTCCAAAGGGCATAGCGGCATCATCTTTATGGCACTGCTCATTAAAGCCCTTATAACCTCTCTTGGTATTTCCACTCAAGGCCTGCAGTTTTCTTTGGCTGATGATCCAAGGTCCATCTATACACCTCATGTTTTAATTATTTTTCTCATTGCTGAGGCAAAATACTAGACACCCAAAGTTTAAGGCAAAAAGATCTATTATAGCTGTTTGTGGAGGTTTCATTTCATGGTCAGCTGGGTTTAAGGCAGCTGGCATGACAGGGGCACATGGAGGAAAAACAGTTCATGGTGGGCAGGCAGGAGACAGCAAAGCAGCAGTGGCCTTCCTATTATCCACACCCAGAACTATGCTTTACCCAGGGTCTATACTGTATCTTTGGCTTTGTTCCTGTGCTTCATCCATTACCCTTTCAGGGGCTCCTTGCCTAGCCTCTCAGGTCTTCCTCTGAAACCGTGGTAAAAAGCCTCCTTGACTGTATAACTCTTGTATTCATGCCAGTAAAACCAGCATAGTGTAGATGACACCAGATCTCCTAGACCAAGACTGCTGCAGACTTGAAGTACCTGGATGAGCATGGTGAACTGAATCTCAAAGAAACCATCTTCCTCGGAGACCCTTTTTGAGTAGGCATCCTCCATGGGTGGGCTCTTGCTGATTCCTGTATACTTGAGTTTTTGAGACAGGGTCTTACTACATAGTTCAAAGTGGCCTCAAATTCATATGTAGCCCAGGATAGCCTTGAACTCAGGACAATCCTTCTGCCTCAGCTTCTAAGTAGTGGTATTTCGGGTGTACACCACTACAATTAGCTATGTTTTTTGTTTTTAAATAGTGCTAATTTCTTTGGCAACCACATTTCCTTTTTTGGGTGGTGGTAGGGAGTCTTTTTGAGACAGGGTTTCATTATGCAGTTCAGGCTGTCCTTGAACTCACTTTGTAGCCTATGCTGACCTCAAACTGGAAGTAACACTCTGCTTCAGCCTTCCACGTGCTGGGATTATAGATGCCCCCGCCCCATGCTTCCTTTTGATCTCAACTTTATATGTGGTTTGTTTAAGTTTTCCAAATTTTACTGTTCTGCCTTTCTTCCCTGATTTTAATTATAAATGTGGCTTAAAATAGTCATCAGTGTACATATCAGAGCTTAAAAGCTGGATGTCTTGAATTTTCCTCTCTGAAATTAGTACACTGCCCTTAATCTCAGTCTCCTACAGTTTCAAGGCATAGGCAAAATCTAGACAAATTTTCAGTCAGTGTAAAATACACACCCTCTAATCTGACTGCCAAGAGTCCTTACTCCTTACTGAAACCTCCTGAGCTTAGCCTTTACTGCCTACATTTTAATCAGCATCATGGTCTTTTGAACTCTAAACAGAATCTATTTACAGCATTCTAGGACTACTCTACCTCAGTTTTTCAAACTCCACCTAGCAGCCAGTTTAATAGCTTCCAAATCATAAGATCAAATACAGCCACAGCAATGACTCCATATCTTTGGTAACATTTGTCTATATTATGGGCTGGCCAAATAGCTCAGCAGATTAAAGCACCTGCAAGCAGGTACAGGGGCCAGGGGTTTGATCTCCAGGCCTGCAGTGCTGGCCCTGCCCCCAGGATGCACTGAGATGGCAATTGAGACTGGGGGTGGTGGCACATTCCTGTAATCCTAGCTCTTTGGAAGCTGTAAACAGGCGGATCACTACTAGTCTGATATAGTAGGGAGACCATGAACACCCTGTAGACCCTTGCCTAAAAAAGAAAAAAAAAAAATTCTGTATTAGTCACTGCCAAGAGACAATACCTGACACCCAGTTTAAAGTTAATTTGGTTCATGGTGTCAGGGGTTGAAACCCTGACTGGCAGCTCTAAGGCAGAAGCCTTGTGGTGGCACAGCACAGTGGAGTAAAGCTGCTACTCCATGGTGGTTGGGAGGCACAGCACAGGAACATCTCTAGAGGGGAACCATGCACAGTATTCTCAGCCACACCTGTGACCTACCCAGACACTGCCAATAACATGACCTATTAATCCAGGGGAAATGATATATCAGGATGGTCACACTGATCTTGAATTTCATATAGATCTGAGGAGAGATATTATGTATATAGTTTTTTTCCACTTCACTAATCAAGAGCTTTTGACATAGTCTCCTTTAAATTTTCCAACCATCTACAGAAGTCAATTAATGTGTCCTATTTTACACATGAGGAAACTGAAGCTTTGAAAAGTTGAGTGACTTCTCTGACAGCTGTAAGGTGTGGGAGTGAGGTCTTGAACTCAGGCCTAAATCAGAGACATTCCTTCCATTCCAAGCCTTGCTGCTCTGCATACCTCTTCAGCCCCCATTCTCTCATCTGGCCTTTGGTGAATGTTCATTTCTGGCATATGAGCCAGGCCATATCCCCCAGGGGACTCCCCTCACATATTCCCCATTGGTGGGCCAACGGGTTGGCTTTGAGGAAGAGCTGCTCTCACAGTAAGGCCTGGGACATGGAGAGTGGGCAGAGGACAGAGATCCCATGAGGAAGAGGAGGAACACCCAAGACAGGTAACTGCTCTTTCTTCTAAGTCCAACCATTGCCACTTGCAACTGCTGCTTCACTTCATTTTCCTGCCAAGACATGAGAATACCTATGATTAGCAGAAGCTGTATGCTGACAGACCCTGAGGCAGGAGGAAAACCATTATATCCTGCTCATACTTCTGGGTCCCCTGTCTTGCTCTATCTCTCATTCTCTTCTCCCTCTCATGCCTTCTCCCTCCATCTCATCTTCTCTGTTCCTTCACATTTCTGCCCTTTCCATTTCTTTGTCTCTTTTCTTCTTCCTCCTCTTTCCTTTTCCTTGCTTTCTAACGTAGTGTGAATGGAAAAATGACCCTGTCAGAAGCTCTGGCTTTTGGCCAAGATGGAAGGAGAACCTGGTACAAGACCTCCAGTCAGGGATTTGGAGTTGCACAAAAGGTAGCTGGGACAGTTGCTGAACTTCAGTTATGGAGCAAAGATAGAGTCCATGGCTGTAAGCTTCCCACATCCTGGTCTCACTCAGCAGGGATCCAGTTAAGTCTGTTCAGTTATCACGGGTGACAGACGTTAGCTTCCGTCCACCTGACTGTATCACTGTCAATGTCCAGGACGCATATACTAGGCTTTCTATGAGGTTTTCACCTGTAAAGCAAGGAAGATTCTGATGTACAGCCAGCCCAAAGGTGTCAGTAGAACTCCATCCCTACTGGTGCTGGGCCCAAAAAGAAGTAATTGAGAAACATAAGATGGCCACACCAGATTTCCATGTGCATGATTATTTCTGTGGTCCCATTACTAACATCTGAAGAGAGAACATGTGCTAGTTTCATCTCAGTGACCTGCCTTAGCACCCAGCACTAGAAGTGTCCAATGGGATGGGCCTTTTAGTAAATGCTGGCGCTGGCTTGTGCGTTAGTAAGACCTGGTTTGCACTGCATCTCTGATACCTGTTGACTGAAGGTATGAAGTCCCCAGATGGGCATCTGATGAAAGCTGGTATGATGGCTAAAAATTGTTCAAGGCTAATGTTCTCTAATAATCAGAATTCCCCTGTACATGACCTGGGATGTACCTATCAGAAACTCAGATTTAAATAACAGAGTTGCTATCACAAAGGAAAGCTCCTACATACCTGTCACTTCTGCTTTGAGCTGGAATTCAGATTATGTCATGTTGGTGTGATCATACTTGACAAAAGAGGATTAGGGACTGCACTCAAAGGAAACTACTTAGAAATCCCATCAAGGGGCCTGGTGGGATGGCTCAGTGGTCTAAAGTGCCTGCTTGGGAAAGCTTGTACCACTTCAGGGACAGCGGTTCAATCCCTGGCACCACATGCTGCGCCAGCCCTGCCCTCAGGGGGGCGGGCTGAGCCGGCCATAAAAATGAGTGAATAAACAAACAAAGGTTCTGAAACAAGAAAAAAAAAAAAAAAAGAAATCCCATCAAGCCTCTGATATCACAAGTGTGTGTGTTCTCCGTGCATTAACATGGGTGCATTTATCCCTTTTCTCTTAGATTGGAATACTAGATGTATGACCCTTTTGTCTATACTCATCACTTCCTCTGAAAGTCAAGTCTGTTCTAGATCTGCTGCTTGGTTGGGGTCCAGGAAGATTACTCCTAGCGGCCACCACTGTGTACTCTTCTGTGTGAACTTGGCTTCTACAACCAAGCAGGATGTCATGGTGTAAGCTCTCCTCACTGTTCCCTGTTCCAGAGAACATCTTGCTGGTGAGGCTACATCTGAGCCCAGAAATATATCTCTGACTCAGAGAATGGGTATGGCAGGCTTGGCTGAAATCTGAGATGTATGGAACCCACTACCTCTTGATGGTCTTGGCTTACACACTGTCAAGAACCTAGCCCATAGTAGATCCACAGTCGACATTAGTGGAATGACTGAACATGGGAAAATTCATCAAACTGAAGCAGGAAACTAGGAGAATGTCTGCTCCTCGTACTCCCTAAGGCCCTAGCTTTATGACCTCGGGTAAGCTTTTTGTGCTTCATCTTTAACATGATACCTTTCTCACAAAGTTAGGAACTCAGTGCTTGGTTCATTAAGTACCTAACATATTATTTCCATCCTGCTTATGAAAGTGCTTTAAAACTGTAAAATGAGCCTGGCATGGTGGTGCATGCCTATAATCCCAAGAAGGACTATACTTTTGGAGGCTGAGGCAGGAGGATAACAAATTCAAGCCCAGTTCTTGTCTCAAAACAAAAAATAAAATACAGGGCAAAAGTTTGGGTTCAATTCTTAGTATCACAAAAGCAAAACAAAAAACACCTCAAAAAACTATAAAATCCCTTAAAAACATTGACTTCCTTCTGGGGACCATATTTCAGATTCTATTTTACTAGAAGAGTTCAAATACACAAAACTACGAATAATCATAATAATTATGGGGCCCAGCAGGATGGCTCAGTGGTCTAAAGTGCCTGCTTAGGAAAGCTTGGGCGGCTGCAGGGACCGCGGTTCGATCCCCGGCACCACATGCTGCACCAGCCCTGCGCTCAGGGCAGGCTGAGCCGGCCACAAAAATAAACAAACAAACAAAAGTTCTGAAACGAGAAAAAATAAAATAAAAAAAACAAAAAAAACCCAAAAACAAATTAAAAAAATAATTATGTCTACTGAGCATTAAGATGAATAAATTTATTTTTATATAAATTGTATAAAATTTATATAGTAGTCAGACCCCGTGCTGACTACTTAACATACATCATGTCAAGGAGCTATGGGTGCTATCATTCCTATTTTGTAGATAAAGAAACTGAGGCATGAGCAGGTTGAACTTCTCCTGCTATTGAGCTAGGAACCACAGCATCCAGGAATTCACAGACCAGGCTCAGGTATCTCTTTTCTGAATCCAGCACCTTCTGAGAATTGGTCCCTGCATCTGGCTCTAGGAAGAGGTCTTGCTACAGGGGAACTGGAGGTTGGAGGACTCTGAGAAATAGGTCCCTTCCCGCTCTCCAAGCTCAAGTCCACAGCTCAGGATTCTGATCATCAGGATTCTGATCCAGTGTGGACCTTGTTTGGAGCACTATGCCTTGTGTTGCCATCTTTGCCTGGAGTGGTCGCTTAGCAAACACACTCCAGGGCTTTACAACTAAGGAGGTCAACGGTGTGATCCTTTTCCTTCGTTACCCTCTTCTAGGCCACCCTCATGCCAGCTGTTTTCTTCCTTAAGGCCTGAGCTTTGCCCTTTGCATGCTTGCCCATGTGCCCAGAACTGCACACTTATTCATAATGAAGGATCTGACATGTGTCTTCACTGTGCCTTTTATTTAAGTCAGAAAACCTTAGGAAGCTTCCTTATTAAATCTTGCCTCTGTTGGCAAGTCAGGAAATTCAACTCCAGAACCACCTTCCTTTCCCCAGCACATTTAGTAGCAGACTAATTTATTAGAGGAAAGTTTTGACCCTGTTCACTCTAGTTAGGACAGGCAGAAACTAAAGACTGGGTTCCTTCTGTGTAACCCTATGCAGCTCCCTGAGTAATGTTCTGAAGACCACTGAGTTGCCCAGCCTCCGGATACCTGTGCTAGACATTCATATCATCAAACTGTACCCCCAGACCAGGCTTGCTACCTGCAAGTCATACCAAACCATCAGTGGAACATTGTTTATATCGGAAAATTTGTCTCATAGATGCAGGCAGCAGGATGAAGAGGAAGGAGACATATCCAGTATTGACTCTGCATGGATAGGATTGCTCAGGAACCAGGAAGATGCCAGATCCTTCAGTCAGTAACCATGTATGATTTGCTGAGCTAATTCCACTGCCACCTTCTCTATATGCTTCGGGAACTGAAGACATGAAAAAGTTCCCTCCACTTACTGAAAGCCAGTGAAGGCTTCAACCATCTCTCCATGTTGGAAGAGGAGGGAAGAGATGAACTCTAGAGCCCTCTTCTCCAAATCTTCCAAGCATCAGGGTACCTGAGCGGAGCTGGCACCAGGACTAAGGGGTATTCAAGGTCACAAGCCCATCACTTCTTTCTCTGTAGTCCCAAGCCATAACTTGCAAAGAGACCCACACCCTCTTCCTTGCTCACATTCTTGGTACTCAACCTGCTCTAAGGGAAATTGGCATTCACAGGACGTTTCTGTATACCTGGGGCACCTCACACTGGGGGAGGTTCCAAGTTTCCACAAAACAAAGGCAAGTGAAGGCCATTTCCTCAAAACCCCTCCCCCAAGCTACAAGAAGTACCTTACCTTTGTAGTCTACTTCCTGGTGGGCTGGTGGTGGATGGAGTTGTGATTGGGGAAGTAAAAGTCTTTACGTGGTGTTTTTGGTCATATCTAACTTATCAACATTTTAACTCTACCTAGCTCCCTCTTCGCCTGCTGGCTCAACTGAATTTTGTTTACTGCCCTGATGCATTAATTTCGTCGTATTTTCCTTTTTAGACTTAATTTGCTGCTTCCCCTGCCCCCTTTTTACCGAAAACAGTTCTCCAATAATTAGACTCATCTGTCCGGCAGCCTTGAAAAACCTCTCTACTTGTGCAGAAAACTCGTTCCCTTTCCTGGCTGGCCTCGGTGTGGAGGCCCAGACCTGCAGCCACCGCTTCCGGGCAGTATACAAGGTGAAATCTTTCTGGACAGGCTCAAAGTACTTCCCAACCAGAGTACCTGACCACACCACCTTTCCCACCGACACACACACACACACACACACACATGCACGCACGCGCACGCACCAAGCGAAGGTGGAAGGCCACCGCAGGCCCGACGGCTGCCGTTTTATTACAAAATTTCTCTTCAGACGCATAATCAGGCCAAGCTCAGCGACTGATTTTTCACTGCTCCCGCCCACCTGCTCCTCCCAGCGCTCGCACCGTCCCCCCGCCGACACACAGAACCCCCACACGAGCGCCCTCGGCCCAACACAGCATCCTACTCACATCCTCCCTGCCCCCACAAAAACAAAAAAGTATTAAGTACCCTCGTCCTCCCGCCCCCGCCCAAAGCACACAGTCCCTTCCCGCGCCTCAGCTGCCGCGGTCCTCTCCACGCCCTGGCGCCCGGGGATGCCGCTCGCTTGCTCGCTCGCTCGCGGGGATGGGATTCCAGGTGTCCCTTCTTTCCCCGGCCGGCGCTCAGTACAGCCCCAGGATGGCGGCCCCCACGTCCTTGGAGGGCCGGCGCTCCTCCACCAGAAAGTTGATCATGCTCTCGGACTTGATGAGCAGGTTGCAGCCCAGGAAGAAAACGCCGAAGACCACGGTGAGCGACAGCACGCAGAGCACGGCGATCTGCGCCACGCGCGACACCCACAGGCTGCGCTCGTCCGGCGCCAGCCCCGCGGGGACTCCGTCGCTGGCAGCCAGCGGCGCGCCCCCGGGGCAGCAGTCTAACCATGTGCCCAGCCCGTGGCTGCGGTTCCCGAGGGCCGGCCCGGCACTCCCGCCCACGCCGCCCACCTCGTCCAGGCCGCTGTGGTTCAGGAATGTCGCGTTCATCGCGGGGCGGCGCGGCGCGGCGCGGCGCCCGGGTCTCGATGCGCAGTCCTGGGCGGTACCAAGGCTCGCAGCTTTCGTATTCTCTCGAGGGCGCCAGGGACCCTCTGACCCTTACAGAGCGGGGAGGGCAGGAAAGCAAGTGGGTGCCCCCGCGCTGGTACCTTCTCGGGCCGCCTACCACGGACGCTCCGTGGGAAGCTGCGGATAGGAGCACCGAGCAACAGGCGGCGCTGGAGCCAGAGTGGTAGAACGCGCGGGGAGCTCTGCACGCAGCCGTCCCCCACTGAGCTCCAGGCAGCTAGCGCCCCTCCCCTAGCAACGGCCCCGCCCGCCCCGCTGCGCCTGGGGGCGGGAATCTTCCCCGGAGCCGAGTCTTCCCCAAGTATCCCCGACGAGGGGTCCGGAAGCCGGTGTACCCTTCCCCCCGGGTGGTCTGCAGGGGGCTAGAAAATCTCCTCCAACAGACTCATTACAGAACTTGGTGCTCTTTTTTTTTTTTTTTTT